>APFE031011113.1:101687-196193 GCA_000404065.3 Pinus taeda
TCTGAATTCATCACTGATGCTCAGACTTCCTGTGTATGTTTTGTTGAGTTGAGGTTCTTCTTGGTAGATGTTTTGAATGTTGAGACATTATATGCCTTGTTTTCCATGATTGAGTAGCTACTTGTTTACTGTAGGAATGCATGACTCCATGAGCCCAATGGGAGAAGCCTAATCTTGTTGTTCCAACAAGCTTAAAGTTTATTTACTGTTTAAAGAGTTAGCCATCTTTTCTTGCCCTTAATGCATATCAAAAGTCTGTGAGAGAGCCCTCTCTGACTAAGGAGGCTAAACCTTAGTCTAAAGCCTGGTTTGAAACAGTTGCATGAGATCTCACTAAGTAGCAGCCCTTAGTACATGGTTTTGTGACAACATTTTGGTGCGTCTGCCGGGAGTCTGATGATTATTCATTCCCGAAAAAGTATGTAGCTGAACTTCTGAAGGTAGCAGGAGCTCAGGAGAATTTTTTGAGGCTGCAAATCTACCTTGGCGACTCCATTATTGAAGAATTCAAAGTTCATACATTCATGGTGATTCCACTGGAGTTATGAAGGACCCAGAAGCTGCCATTCTTAGTTCAAGGTATGCATGCATAGATTTCTCAGGAATTTATGGTTTCCCAAATCATTTTCCCAAGGATGCATATTTTCTAAGGAATGGTCCCAAATTTAATGGAAAAGACTTGAGTTTAACGTGGAAGCATATATTAGATTTTTGTCATTTTGCTGAGCTTCTTAGAGTTAAACATGAGGATGTTTGCATTATGTTATTCTATGATTCATTTCAAGGGAAATGCAAACAATGGATTCAAAGCCTTCCTGCCAAATCCATTAAGTCATTTGAAGAATTTTGGTGTATGTTTGTGGATGAATGGATAGATAGGTCAGAACTGGTGGCAAACTCTCCTTCAGTTGAGGGTTTCAAACTATGGAATAAGGATCATGGTAATGGGGATGCAAATGAAAATTTTTCTTTGTCTTTGTCTTCTTATCTAAAATCATTTGATTGCAATTCAGAAGATAAGATGAAATTTTTGGATGAAGTTGCTAAGGACATTGAGAAAGACATTGAAGGTCTAGAAGGTCAAATTCAGGCATATAGTTTTCATAATCATGATCATTATTTTCAGAAGCTTTCTGTGAAAGAACACAAGGAAAGAATGTTGCTTCCTTTCTCTTTCACGATTGAGGAACTGAATGCTGTTGTTGAAGATCAGTTTGCACAGTCAGAAAGTTACAAGAGAAGTCAAACTGATCGTGTACTCTGGGATCCTATAGCTGATTACATGGAAGAATTTTTCACTTCAGTGTTTCAGTTTACTTATAAAGATCAGAGATAATTCCAGTGGCAACGGTCATCACAATATCATTGTAGCTCTGAACTCCGATGCAACCAAAGGACTCAAATGTCAGATAAGATAAATGATTGGCTACATTGGAAATTTCATATTGATTGAGCAGAAGGAAGTTGAAATTGTTAGGGTAGGTAGGTATAGGTAAATGCAAATAAGCTCAAGGTCAACTGAGCATTTTTCAGTAGAAGTAGTTTTCTTTCTCCTACAGTCATGCTTGTCAAGCAAATTTCTGTTTGTCATAAGTGGATAAGGCACTGGACCTGTGAGTTCTTAGTGTACCACAAGGGCACACTATCCCAAGTGGAGCCACTGTTATCCTTGAAAATTCTATTGCCAAAAATTGTTTAGCCTAGCTTAAGGACAGGGTGTTTTTGCAGCGCTTGAATCCTCTTTTAATAGTTTCGCAGTGCAACATGCTTCAAGTGATTTCGTAGCGCCCTACGAAATTGGGATTTGCTCGAGTTTTCAGCAGAAGGTTCATATACTAAATTTTGATGATAAGGTTCCTGCTCGAATGGTGCTTACTACTATTGACACTGCAGTGTTTAGAGCCACACCAGAGCCTTTTTGGTCCATCATAAACAGTTGTTCAGTTGCAGCTCATTAAGATTAATCTAAAAGAGGAATCATGTTTAATAATTCCTTCTTTTGTGGCTGAGGGCATTATGGTAAATCCTGGTGATATTTTACCTAATACTTCGGTGAACGCTCTTTACTACGGTCTCAAGGAGATTGACCTTACAATTCCGGTAGATGTAGCAAAGCTAGATCAAGACATTTGCAAAATTGTTGACAACTGCTTCACAGGAGCAAGACTTCATGTTGAAAGATTGATTTTTATACAGTCACCATATTTTTCATTTGAACTTCTCAATCTTGAAAACGATCCAGCTTGCTTTTCTTTATGGAATGGCCAGCCTATTGATTCCAGTCAAAGAAAATGGTTTTTTTGGGCAACACACTTGGGTTTATCTATAGAGACGGGAAGCCTTGATGATTTAGCCCAGAGTAAAACCCAGGCTTGTGGAATTGTGTTGAATTGCATAAACCTGGCATAGAATGAAAAGAGATGATGTGGGCTTCTTTATGGACGGGGATGTTTCTCGGAAATCGAAGGGAGTTCAATATCCATTTGCTGTTAATGAGAAAGTTATGATTAAAGGGAACAAGTGTACACCAGACAAATAGACAGCTGTTTGCTGTTACAGAACCCAAAGCTGTCGTTGTCTTCCCAACACCAGCAACAGCCCCGTGGATTGAGCAAGTAAAGCACCGAACTTTGGTCTCTGGGGGTGTACAAGGAACATTACCATGGATGACACCAGAGCTTCTTAGTGGGAAAAGTGGCATGGTGGCAATCAGAAGATAGCAAAGAGGCACACAAGGCATATGCTGGAAGCATCAGACAATAAGTCGGTTTGGATAGTTTAGCATCTGGGTCTGGTGATGCAACACGTTTCAAGTTTCATAAAATATTTTGGGATGAAGTGGCCAATAAATTGAACAAGAATACGCGGGAATGACAACAGCAGCTCCGGTGAAGAATTTAAAAGAAAGGATAAGCGTTCCAAGCACAAACATAAAAATAAAAAAAAGCCAGAGGACTACCATAGTCATAAGCAAGGTTCGACAAGAGGCATAGCTAAGATAAAGTCACTATCAGAGGAAGATATATTATGTGCCTTGAAAGATATACAACATCTCTTTCGTAAAAGTAGAATCAACAAATATCGGGTACGTAATGCTGGGTTGATACCTATGATTGTTGAGCGGTTGAAAACTGGTGTTGAGCAAATGCGCTGTCGAGCTCTTGAAACTCTTTGTGTGCTAGTAGAAGATGATGAAGACAATAAGGAAGCTATTGCTAAAGCAGATTACATCCGTACCTATGTTAAATGTTTATCATGGGAGCGTTCTCAGGAAAGGGAGGAAGCAATATCTTTGTTATTGGAGCTTTCCAAATCCCAGTCTTTATCTGAAAAGATAGGTTCTGCAAATGGAGCTATTCTTATATTAGTTGGAATGACTAGCAGCAAATCTGAAAATAATGTGGTTGTTAAGAATGCTGAAAAAACCCTTGAGAATTTGGAATTATGTGACAAGAATGTTCGTCAAATGGCTGAAATTGGTCGTTTGCAACTCCTTATTAAACGCCTTGTTGAAGAAAATTGTTTTTCAGATGCTAGAAGTAGAATTGCCAACAGTAGTTGTTCTTGGGCAGTCCCTGTTGAGTAGATTGTCAGAGGTTTCGGGCTTTGCACACAATGTACCAGTTGAACAAGACATTTTTTCTCAGTTGGCATGCTTCTTGGAAACCATATCTATTATTGTCATAGAGCTGCAAAAAGGAAGAGAAAGTTCACCTTTAATAAGTGGGATTTTGGAGGCATTATCAAGAGATGTTGAAATTACCAGCCAACTAGTACAAATAGGTATCAACAAGAGTCGATTACAATTGGCTATTCAAAGAAGTAACTTAGTGAAACAGCTGGAAAATGTGGTGCATGATTTGGGTAGAAGCTTGAGCCTTTTTCCTTTGTCTAGTGTTAAGAATGATGAAAACATAAAAGATCTTATCGATTCTGGTTCTTAGCAGATGCAAAAAGCTTATTTTCATACCACAGAAGTGCAGAGGGTATCTTTACATTCACAAGAAGGGAACATGTTGAATAAGTGGGACTCAGGTTGTGACCATGGTAGCCAATCAGATGACAGTCGTCATTATGAACAGAGACATATTGAGCCTCTGTATGAAGCCTTTGTGTACCCTTTATGCATATTTGTGGACAGTGCCAGCTCTTAAGCAAGCAAAGACCATGAAACAGCTGAACACAAGCCTAAGAGAAGAAAACAAGGCTTTGAAAAAAGAAAGCAGCGAATAAAGCGAGAAGAATTAGCAAAAGGGCTAATAAATTTCATCCTGAAGTGCTTGATGCTGTGGAAAACAAGTGTGATGAGTCAGTAATGGAGAAGGCTATGTCAGAATATCAGAATATCCTCAGGCACCATTTTCTGATCTGGTCCTCATATCAATACCAACATATTCAAAGGTATGGAACATCTTAAATTGTGTTGAAGGCCACCAGGGTGATGTCAAATGCAAAAAAGGTGTGAATATAAATTACAAATTTCTGATAGATGGTGAGCTGGAGGAGATTAGATATGTGTTTAAAACTTGTATTTCATTTCCTAGTTGCTTTACTGGAAGTACAGTGGAAACTTTCTTGTTAATCTGTTGGGAAAATTGAAGGAGTCTGAATATTCGTTAAGTGATCAATTTGTTCCTGTGGGTGGTCTTGTTTATTACATCACTCCACCTTCCAGCTTGGCGGATATGGCAACAAATCCTTTTCATGCTCTGTTCTATTTAACTTTTATGCTGACAGATTGCGCTCTATTCTCAAAGACATGGATTGAGATATCTGGCTCCTCTGCAAGAGATGTGGCAAAGAAAGGATTCTGGAGGAAGGTAAGTTGGGACAGTTTCAATTAACAATAAGGCGAATGGGTCATCTTGCTAAGATGTTTTCGGAATCAAACCAGCTTCAAGAAGCAGAGAATTTGCAACTGAATTTTGTAGAGAAATTGCGAGATCTACATCCCAGGCACTACATCCATCCTTAAGTTGAAATTAAAAGGGATAAGGGATAAAATGAGATTCGGATTTTCTCAGATTCTGGTCGGGACAAAAGGCAAACTGTTTTAAATAAAACAGCAGTTTCGTAGCGCGCTACGAAACTGCTGTAGGTATTGATTTTAAATGCAAAGCAGCTATTTTGATATTATGAGCTGGAATTTCAAAGAGAAACACCTGTCCAGTTCACAAAGCATCCAGATCATTAGGCATATGGTGTTATGCGTGGTCATCAAAGGTATTAAATAGCTTGAAGCATGTTTTTTTGGAAATAAAGACTGATGGAAGGCAGGGACCATGAAAACAGGGCACACCTATTCATCAAATAATGAGTCATCTGCACAGTAAGAATCCAAGGCAGCTCGTTCAGTGAATGCCTCTCAAATGCATTTCAGCCACTACAGAAATAGTACAAGTGTCAAAGCTCAAGAAGGAATCATGCACACGAGGAGATAGAATTAGAGTTTGAGTAGGAATAGGACTCTATGTATTTAAAGCTCAATACCTTTGTATTTAATAAGTTAGTTTAGATATAAGGTAAGGCAATTAATGATAGATTTTTGAG
Source organism: Pinus taeda (assembly GCA_000404065.3). Lineage (NCBI taxonomy): Eukaryota > Viridiplantae > Streptophyta > Pinopsida > Pinales > Pinaceae > Pinus > Pinus taeda. Next base: position 107,238 of record APFE031011113.1, read on the forward strand.
CTCCCCTCATGCTGGAGGAGGAGACTCAAGGTAGTTTAGTTTTGTTTTCCTATATATAGGAAAAAACTCTGATGTAAAAAGGGTTGGAGATTTTTTATAAAAACAGAGTTTTCATATTGGCTTATGTAAAGGATTTTGACAGTAATAGAAACAGTACTTTTTCTTCCCAAGATTCATCTTTTGTTTCAAATGCTCAGAGTATATGTGGTTTGGTCTTTATTCATCTTGTTTTACAGTTCATTAAACATGCAATCACTCTGAATTCACCTAGTGCTCAGACTTTCTGTGTATGTTTTTTGAGTTGAGGTTCTTCTTGGTAAATGTTTTGAGCATTGAGACATTATATGCCTTGGTTTCCATGATTGAGTAGCTACTTGTTTACTGCAGAAATGTATGACTCCATGAGCCCAATGAGAGAAGCTTAATTTTGTTGTTCCAACCAGCTTAAATTTCATATACTGTTTAAAGAGTTAGCCATCTTTTCTTGCCCTTAATGCATATCAAAAATCTGTGAGAGAGCCCTCTCTGACTAAGGAGGCTAAACCTTAGTCTAAAGCCTGGTCTGAAACAGTTTCATGAGATCTTACTAAGTAGCAGCCCTTAGTACATGATTTTATGATAACACTTGGGATGAACAAGTTCTTCAGGTTACATGATTACTCAGAGAACGTGAAGGCTAGAATAGCTATATTTAGTCTTAAAGGTAAAGCAAATATTTGGTGGGAAGATGTAAAGAACGTCAAATATATTTATGAGGAGGAGTTGACTTGGAGTGAACTCGAGAGACTATTCACAAAGAAGTATTTGTCGGAGAGATACTACGACGATAAGGCAAAAGAATTTTATGAACTGGAGATGGGATATATGACCGATGAGGAATACACTACCAAATTTCTGGAGTTGTTGAGATATGTGCCTTACCTCAAGGAGGAGAAGGCCAATATTCAAAGATTCATCAGTGGGTTGCCGGTAGCATTCAAAGATAAGATTGAGTTTGATGAGCCTAGATCATTGGAAGAGGCCATCCGGAAGCTAAAACATTGTTATGAGCAATCAAAGCGTGGGTTTGAGACTAAGTAGGACAATAAAGCTAATGACAACAATAAATGAAAATGGGATAAGAAGTGTACAAGGTTTCGGGACAAACGTAACAAAGAGAATGCAACACTGCACAAGAAGTTCAATGCATTTGATAGAGGGCATGGATTTAAGTTTGAGGAGCAGAACAAGGGTGATGGTAGGAAGCCTTTACAACGTTGCACGTGTGGCAAGGATCACCATAGGAGACATTGTCCACAACATCATGCTAGTAAACCACAGATCTACAGTGCTCAAGAGACATAGACAGTGGGGGATGTTGGGCAGAGTGTTCCTCGGATTTATGCAATGTTGGATAACAGGCAGACAAATCACCAAGCGTCTATTATCGAGATGGACGATAAGCTTTGTGATCAAGTTGTTTCTATTTTGATTGACCCTGGATCCAATTATAGTAATTGAAATCATGACCTGGTGGATAAGTGTGGTTTGAATAAAGAAGTGCATGAAAAATATTGGTTAGTGCAGTTATCTATAGGTTTAAAGAAGCATGTTCATAATTGGATAAGAGCTTGTGCGTTTGAGTTGAATGGTATTTCTACATCAGCACATTTAAATGTATTGTCGTTGGGTTCGTATAGTATGATTTTGGGTATGGACTGGTTGTATATTCATAGGACCAAGGTGGAATGTTATGAAAAATATATTGAGTGCTTGGATGACAATGGGGAACAAAGAGTCTTGCGAGGTAAGAGGAAGACAACATCAGTTATAATGGTGATAGTTATGCAGCAAAAGCGTAGTCGCGGGAAAGGCTGTGTGTTATTTGCAATGCATATTTCCAGTGATAAAGGTAAGGAAGTTAAGGATGCAGATGTTTTGAGCAGGTACCCAATTTTATAGCAGTTTTAGGATGTATTTCCCGTAGAGATTTCAAAGTTGATGCCTCGCAAGGAAGTGGAATTTTCTATTGAGTTGGTACCAAGGACAACACCAACATCTAAGGTACCGTACAGGATGAGCACACCAGTGTTAGTAGAGTTTAAATTGCAATTGAAGGAAATGCTTCACAAGGGATACATTAGGCCAAGTGTATCGCCTTGGGGAGCACCAATGTTGTTTGTAAAGAAGAAGGATGGTACTATCAGGTTATGCCTCGATTACAGGCAGTTGAACAAGGTGACCATAGTGAATAGGTATATGTTGCCAAGGATCGATGACCTGTTTGATCAGTTGAAGGGAGCAACAGTGTTCTCGAAGATTGATCTAAGATCCGAATATCATTAGGTACGCATCAAAGAATATGATATTTACATGACACTTACAAGATAACTTTTTGAACCATGTATGGTCACTACAAGTTTGTTGTATTCAGTTTGACTAATGTTCCATCTACTTTCATGTGCTTGATGAATAGTGTGTTGCATCCTTATCTCAACAAGTTTGTTATTGTATTCATTGATGATATATTAATATATTCTAAGAATGAGGAATATCAAGTCGAACACTTAGAAACAATATTGAGATTGTTGAGAGAACATCACTTGTATGCTAAGCTCAATAAGTGTAGTTTCTTTGAGACAGAGGTACACTACATGGGGCATGTGGTTTCCAAGGAAGGCAGAGCAGTGGATCCAGAGAAGATAAGAGCTATTATGGAATGGGCAGCTCCTAGGAATTTGGATGAGGTAAGATCATTCATGGGATTAGTAGGTTACCATAAGAGGTTTATCAGGAACTTCTCTCGAATTACATATCCTATCACATCATTGGAGAGGAAAGTTAAGAATTTTGAATGGACAGAGGAATGTGCCGCCAGTTTTGAACAATTGAAGTAGTTGTTGACAAATGATACAGTATTAAAAATTCCATATCCAGACAAGAAGTTTTTGGTGTGCATAGATGCTTGCAAGAGAGGACTTGTTGGAGTCCTTTTGTAGGAAGGACAGGTAGTGTGCTATGAGTCACAAAATCCAAATAAGCATGAGCATAATTATCTGACACATGATCTTGAGTTGGTAGCAATCATCCATGCATCAAATATGTGGAGACACTATCTTCTTGGGAGGAGGTTTGTACTAATCAGTGATCATAGTGGGTTAAGATATTTGTTTGACCAGCAAAATCTGAATTCCAGACAAGCTAGATGGTTGGCCACGATTAGTGAGTTTGACTTTGAGATTAGGTACATCAAGGGAAAAGAACATGGTTACAAATGCTCTTAGCAGATGGATACAGGTGAATCATATATTAGCTATGAGCTCCTATGAGACATATCTACAGGATAGGATCATGCAGATAAGTCAGCAGGATGTCAAGTATATGGAGCTTGGGCACAAGTTGCAACAGAGTACAGGTACAGGTACAATTAAACGTATAGGTATAGGTACAAGTATAGCTATAGGTAAAGGTACAAGTACAGGTAGAGGTGCACCGGATGTGGACTATTTTCAGGTTTAGAGGTAAGATGGATTGGTCAGGTTTAGAGGTAAGATATGTGTTTGAGACAACAGTGATCTCAAGAAGTTGATCTTGAGGGAGTTTCATGAGAAACCATATTCAAGTCACCCAAGCTATCTTAAGGCACTGACAAAAGTGAAGAAGTTATACTATTGACCAAATTTGAAGAGAGACGTGGCAGAATTCATGGCTAGGTGCTTGGATTGTTAGTAGATGAAGGCAAAGTGTAAGCATCCAAGTGGACTACTACAGTCGATTCTGATTCCAAAGTGGAAATGGGAGGTCATTTCCATGGAGTTTATCACAGGTTTGTCGAGGACATCTAGGCAGCATGATTCCATCATGGTTGTGGTGGACAGGTTGACAAATATAGCGCACTTAATTCCGATAAAGTCTACATACTCAGTGAATGATGTAGCATAGGTATTCATCAGTGATGTGGTGAGATTGCATGGTGTTCCACATAAGATTATGTCAGACATGGATGTGAAGTTAACTTCCAAGTTTTGGAAGGAGTTGTTTGCAGGTTTGAGTACAAAGTTGGCCTTCAGTACAGCTTATCACCCACAGACAGGTGGACAGACAGAGAGGGTCAACAGGATATTGGAGTACATGTTGAGGATTTATGTGATGCATCAACAATGGAAGTAGGAAGAATATATTCCACTGGTTTAGTTCGCTTACAACAACGAGTATCAAGAATCTTTGAGGATGAGTCTGTTTGAGGCACTTTATGGGCGGAGTTGTAATACTCCTATTAGTTGGAGTGATCCAATTAACAGGGTATTGATTAGACCAGACATGTTAGAAGAAATGGAACATGAGATGTAAGTAATAAAGAAGAATCTAAAAGCAACACAGGATAGGCAAAAGAGCTATGCAGACTAGAACAGATTGTTTAGGGAGTTTCAGGTTGGGTGCAGGTGTCCTTGCACATCAAGCCAAAGAAGATCTCCTTGGATTGGATCATGTGTCAAACTGGAACCCTGATTTTGTGGGCCTTTTAGGATTATTGAGAGGATTGGGCCAATACCCTATCGACTTGCAATACCTCTGACAATGAAAGTTTGTGATGTTGTCCATGTGCAATTTCTTAAGAGGTATGTTAAAGATATTGATCGTGTGATTGAATGGTTTGTATTGAAGATGGAGACAGAAGGAGAATTCCAGCTGGAACCTCAGTGAATTTTGCTGAGAAAGAAGCTCATGCTTCGGATCGAGTAATCGAGCAGGTTAAAGTGCAGTGGAAGCTATTTGGGCCCAATGAAGCTATGTGGGAGATGGAAGATCGGATGCAGGCTATGTATCCTTCTCTATTCGTTGATTGCACGAATGTTTTGGTATATGTCTTTGGTATATGTTTCAGTATATGTATTTGTATGATGTTTTGGTATATGTACATATGTATATGGATGTAAATACTGCCATGAGCTATGTTATGAAGATCCAATCATCGATATGGGTGTCATGTCATTATCATTGTCATGTTCTTATGTTGTCATGTTGGTTTGCTTCTCAACAGGTTGATCATTGTAAATACTACATCGAGCTAAGTTATAAAGCTCCATGGGCAATATGTTTTTCTTACAATAGTCTTGTGGTTGTAGGTTTCGTTGAACACTGAGGCTGGTGTTACCCTAAGGGGGAGGGTTCTACAAAATCCTTGGTTAAAAATCCATGCAACAAAGTTAATAAAGATAAAATAAGACCTTGGTCATGGGAGACATATTCCAAGCTGAATGTTCAGAAAAAACATAGTGTTGGGGATCACTGTAATTAATTAATGGCTAAGCAAATCAGCAAAGGAATGACTAAGGATTTGGAAAGACAAAATGGCATTTATTTATGAAAATAATGGAAAATGGGAGAAAAGGAAGGTGAAAGGTCACAAATTGCATGTGAGGAGGAAAATGAATGAAAATAATAGAAAATGAAGAAAATAGAGGCCTCATAGAATTTTTTAGTTTAGTTTTGGAGCTCTCTCTCTATTCCCTCGGAGGAGTGTGGCATACTTGGAGTTTTGGAGCAATAAGGTAATGGAAAAGCAAGAAAGTGCAAGAGGACATTGGGATAAGCAACTACAATAGGTTTTACTTGCATGTATGATTTCTTTACTAATTTTGGCATGCATGGCACATGTATGTGGTTTCTTGGTTTTGATCTATCATTGGTGTGGAGGATTGCTTAGATTGACATTGGTTTTGCCTAGCCTTTCCACTTCCTGGATAGTCATGGTGTTGTGGATTTTACTTTTGTTTTCTGGTTGGTTCTCATGTTCCTTTAGTTGTGGGTTGAGTTATTAGTTCCCGGAAGTCTTGGTTGGACAAACGTTCTGGAAGCCTTATAACAACTTGGGTTGAGTTACTAGTCCTGGAAGCCTTGGTTGAAAAAACCTCTAGTGCCATTGGTGGGTTGAGTTACTAGTTCTAGAAGCCCTCATTAGACAAACGCTATGGAAGACTGACAAAAACTGTGGGTTGAGTTACTATTCCTGGAAGCCCTAGTTGGAACAAACATTTTGGAGCCCTAGAAAAATTGGGTAGAGACCAATCTGGTGATCGTTAGTGATGTTTGACTGTGAGGTGGACTCACTGGTTGACGGTTGAGGTGGTTTTCCCTCTAGAACCCTGGTTAGGTTTTGGTGGATTTGGTTCATGATATCCCACTTTCATGCTTGGAATATGGCACAAGGGTGATTGGCTGAAGTGAGTTTGGCTCAACCCAATCTATGGTCGGGTGGTACGTGGAAGTCCCGGACCTGGTTCGTATTTTTCATATGATAATAAGAGTTATGTTCCCTATTGTATTGATTATCTTATTCACATTATAGTCGATTTGCCATGGTTTTTTGGTTATATGTTTAGTTATGTGAGGTACCCTAGTTATGGCTCTCACTCCTAATTTGATAAGTAAATTGAATGGTTCATGAATGCATGGACTAATGAATTATCATTGCAACTAACTAGTGAGGTTTTAGAGCCTTCTTGGTAACCCTCAGAGGAAAAGTGTTAGCTTACAATCAGATAAAAATATTAACTCATGATGGTGCAACGAAAGGGTTCATCCTTCTAAATTGCAAGCCGCAAGGTCGCGGTTTAGATAGGTCGCAAGGTTGTTGATTTTAAAGGTCACGAGCTTTGTGAGGTTGTGAAAGTTGCAAGGTCACAAGGTCGCGAGGTCACGAGGTCATGAGATTATGAAGTCGCAAGGTCACGAGGTCACAAGTTTGTGAGGTTGTGAAGTTGCAAGGTCGCAAGGTCACACACTTGGAGTCTCAGATAATTGCGTCTTGCAACCTTGAGAAAAAGGTCAAGTTTGGAACTTGTCCGTTGGAAGAGTAGCATAAGTAGAGCAAGTTAGAATCCATTTCCTTAAGGTCACCTAGGAGGTTGATTCATATCATAGTAACTCGTTGTCACATGTTTACCCCGGTTCGCCAATTACATGGGTAAATGTGGGAGGAGGATGTTACAAGTGTCATTTGAATAAATAAATGCATGCATAATCTTGGTTGGTGCAATTGGATACAGGGACCAAGAGAAGAGTTCACCATTTGGTGAAATCTTGTGCATTTGAGCTTAATGGTTTCCTATAATAGCACACATAAATGTGCTTCCTGTGGGCGCATATAACATATTTTTGGGAATGGATTGGTTGTTTATTCACATGACCAACATAGATTGTTATGATAAGGCCATTGAGTGCCTGGATGATGATGGAGAAAGGAGAGTCTTGTAGGGAAAGAAGAAGACTACATCAGTTAGAATGGTTACGACTAGCAAGCTAAGTGCAGCCACATAACAGGATGTGTATTGTTTGCAGTACATGTTTACAGATCACAGATCAATACACTAGTATTCTTGACAGGACCAACAACTTCCAATGGGTGTCCTATGGAGCATTTACTTAGAAGTAAAGGTCTTTATAGAATAGCCTCAAGCCAAGAGTCTAAACCTAAAGATGCAGATAAGGCAGTCAAATGGGAAAATGAGCAAGATCAAGCACGTGGGTTGATAGGGATGTCTATTTCTCCATACCTTAGATTCCATATCATAGAACTTGATACCCGTGATGAAGAAATGAAATAGCTCAATAAAGTTTTTGGAATTAAAAATGAAATTAGAGCCCATCAACTCGAAAATGAGTTGCTTACGTTGCACCCCAATATTTTTTCTTCCATTCAAGATTTTTTGTCCAAGTTCAAGACCCGTAGACTTCTCTTGGAAGGTGTTAAGGCTATAAGAAATAAGATGGTAGCCTATCTACTACATTCTTACTAAGTTAGGACCAGCCTACTCTATGTTTGTTTCCACCTTCGATTCTACTAGAGAAGCCTTTATTTCTCAAGGACAAGCCTACAAGTCCCCCTCTTTTGATGCCTTTTGTGATTCTTTAATAAGATAACAAGAAAAACTCTTACATCTTGGTCTTCTTAATCTTGGACACTCTTCTAAGAAAGCCTTAGCCGCCCAACAACAACCAAGTTCAAAGAATCCTAAGAAGTAGCATCCTAAAAAGAATAGTCCTAAACCAACCAAGGGTCCTAAGCACTTTCAGTCTCAAAATGAAAAATTAATTCATCAAAATGATAAGGCAAACAAAAAAAAAGGGAAAAATATTGATAGACATTGCAACCTTTGTAATCGAGATGGCCACTTAGAATCCAAATGCTTTAAGAAGATGGAAGCCTTGGAAGCAGCAATGAAGAAGCATGACATCCATTTGGAGCACCCTTCAACTTCAACTTCATCTTCAGGAATAACACTTTCTGCATGTGGTTTTCAAACATCTCGGTTTGGTTATGCACTAAATGTATATTCTTCTTATCATTCTCATGAGTGACTCATTGATTCTGGAGCTTCTTATCACATGGACAAAAACAAAGCCATGTTTTCTTTTTTAAATGATTGTAACACCAAAAATATAAAGGTTGGTGATGATAGATCTCTTAGTGTTCTAGGGACTGGAACTTTTCATCTAGACAATGCTCAATTTAATGATGTATTATGTGTTCCAACCTTATCCTACAACCTTCTATCTGTATATCAAATAACTCATTCACATGACGGTAAAATTGTTTAATTTTCACCTCGTGGTGTTGTAATTAAGGACCTAAGACATCCTAGACAGATTTTAGCTACTAGAATTGTTGATGATTCTACAAGGTTGTATAAATTTAACAAATTTGGGTCATAAACTCTTCCCTCGGTATTTGTTTCTCATAATGATGAAGTGAACAAACTCTGGCATGAGCTATTTGGTCACTTAAACTATCACTCCCTTCAAAATCTATGTAAATAAAATATGGTGACAGGTCTTCCTATGGTATCTTGCAGAGATGGTGTTTGTTTCGAATGTGTACTTGGAAAACATCATCGGAATAGTTTTGAAAAACGTGCCTCTTGGCACACCTCAGCCCCTTTACAGCTTGTGCATAGTGATTTATGTGTTCCACTTCTAGTTGTTTCATTCTCTGGCTACAAGTATTTCTTAACTTTCATTGATGATTTCTCCAGACGCACTTGGGTATACTTCTTGAAACTCAAAAGTGAAGTATTTACCATGTTCTTGGCCTTTAAGGCCTTTGTTGAGAAATAATCTGGACATCAAATTCTTAAACTAAGATATGATAATGGCGGAAAATATGTTAAAAACAAATTCATCAACTTTTGCACTGAGAATGGAATTCAAATGCAACATATTGTTCCATATACTCCACAAGAAAATGGTGTAGCTGAAATGAACAATCACACCTTAAAGGAAATGGCTAATTGTATGCTTCAATCTAAAGGACTTAGTCTTGATTTTTGGGCAGAAGCAATTAACTATGCAAATTACATAGTAAATCACACTCCTAGTAAGGTTTTAAATAGTATCACTCCAGAAGAAGCATGGAGCTCAATTAAACTAGATGTAAGTCAGTTTCGTGTTTTTGGAAGTGAAGCATGGGCCCATATTCCCGATGAGAAACATAAAGCCTTAGAACCTAAGTGTGAAAAATGTATTTTTGTTGGATATCCTTAAGATGTTAAAGGATATAGACCTCTTTCACCTAAATCAAAAAATTCTATCTTTAGAAGAGATGTAAAGTTTGTTGAAAATATATCAGCCTACGAGCCTAGTTCGGCGGATGTGCCACCTCTCTCTATCCCTTTTACTTCTGAAAAATATTTCTTCTTCAGATGATGACAGTGAGGATGATAATCCTCCCTCGCCTTCTCAGGATCCTCCTTCAACCCCTCAGCTTCCAAAATAGGTCTGTGCTACTCAGGATGCATCAGGTTCTCTTGCAGGTGATCCTACAGATCAACGACGTACACATTCTCAGTTCAATAGAGCTTCTTCTTTACTGGCTCAAGCTTCAACAAATTATAATCCTGACACCTTTGCAGAAGCTTAAGGCCATCCATATTGGGATGCAACTATGAATGAAGAATATCATTCATTATTGGCAAATGATACATGGGATCTTGTTCATCTTCCAAAGGGAAGAAAACTTGTTAGATGTAAATGGGTTTACAGAACCAAGTTTGGACTAGATGGAAAATTGATAAACATAAAGCTCATATTGTTGCCAAGGGATTTTCACAAGTTGGAGGCATTGACTATACTGAAACCTTCTCCCCTATTTCCAAAATGAACTCTATTCACCTTATTCTTTCCCTTGTTGCCTCTTTCAAATGGGAATTCCATCATATGGATGTTAAATCTGCCTTCTTTCATGAAGAAATCTATATGGAAAAAGCCTCTTGGATTTATATAAACAGACTCCAACCTTGTATGTTGACTTAATAAATCCCTTTATGGTCTCAAGCAAGCCCCTCTGGCTTGGTATGCCAAAATGGATAGCTTTCTTTTAGATACTGGCTTTTCTAGGTGTCATTATGTCAATACTGTCTACACCAAGAAAGTGGGTAAGTCTCTTATTATTCTTGTTCTTTATGTTGATTATCTTATCCTTACTAGTAGTGATCCCAACCTCATAAATCATGTGAAGTCCAACCTTAAAAAGCAATTTGAAATGACAGACTTAAGACACTTCCATTATTTTCTTGGTCTTCAAGTCTTGCAATCCAAGGAAGGTATTTCCCTTTCCCAGTCCAAGTACATCTGTGATCTTCTACACCACTTTCACATGGAAGAATGTAAGCCATCCCCTTCTCCCTTTCAGTCTGGAGCCAAACTTTCAGTCACTTGTACTTCCCCTGAAGTTGATGCTACCTTATACCATCAGCTCGTAGGAAAACTTTTGTATCTGACCCATACCCATCCTGACCTTTTCTTTGTTGTTGGCCTTATTGCTCGGTGTATGCAAAAGCCACATGAAAGTCATTGGAAATTAGCTAAAAGAATACTTCATTATGTTCAAGGTATATTTCAGTTTGGGATTCATTATAGTGCATAAGCATCTCCTCTATTGGTTGGTTTCCTGATTTTGATTAGGCTGGTGACCCTGATGATCAGAAGTCTACTGCAGGTTATGTCTTCACTCTTGGTTCTGTTTCTCTTTCTTCAGCAGAAGCAGAGTATTGTGGCACTGTAGAAGCTAGTAAGGAAGCCCTGTGGCTTTGTTAGATCCTCTCAGAGTTTGACTTTCAGCAACAGCATCCGACTACACTTTGGTGTGATAATCAAAGTATCATTCAACTATGTAAAGATCCAGTCCAACATCAGCGCAACAAACACATTGAACTACACATGCACTTCATCAGAAAGCTCATTCATGACCATGTTCTTGAAGTGCAATATTGTTCAACCGATGATCAAGTTGCAGACATCTTTACAAAGGCTCTCACAGAGGTGAAGTTTACTTAACTTAAATTTATGTTCGATGTTCAAGAAGTTGTCACTAAGGGGGGATAGACTCTAATGCCTCCTTCCTTCTCCTATTGTGTCATATTTGTACATCCTGCAATCTTATCCCAAGTTTTTCTTAAGGGGGGATGTTAGGATATTCCGACACTTAGGGAATAGTTAAGTATAACTTGGTCTAGTGTAGAGTTAGGTAAAGTGTTTTTCTTTACTATGTGCTTTTGTAACTTATAATTTGACGGTCATGAGATGTTTGAGACATGAAGTGATCTGACAGTTCATTCTCTCCTTGGTATCATTGACACTTGATCCGTGGCTTAACACCCGATTGGTCCATGATCTCTATTTAAAGCGAATGGATGGTCATTTTTAAGGTGACCGTTCATGAGAGAAGCTTATGTAAATTTTCTTTCTTTTATTAATAAATTGCTTGAAGTGGTCGTGTTGGCTCAAGCTGTGGACTATTTCCCTCTTTGAGGGTTTTAACCACGACAAGTATACTGTTGTATTGATCTGTGATTTGTTTGTGAGCAGTGTCCTTTGGTGTTCTATTTAAGAATCTTACCCTGTAAATTTCTACAAAAGGGAAGGAAGATGAGGACGTTGAAGTCACGAGGAAGTGCCATGTCCTGTCACAGTCTATGTTTCCAGTATAGATTCCAAAGTTGTTGCCTCATACAGAGGTGGATTTCTCTATTGAGTTGGTACAAGGAGCAACACCAACATCTAAGGCATTGTACAGGATAAGCACTCCAAATTTGGTGGAGTTGAAGTTGCAACTTAAAGAGATGCTTGATAAGGGATACATAAGGCCAAGTGTGTCTCCTTGGGGTGCACCAATGTTCTTTATAAAGAATAAGGATGGTACTCTCATATTATGCATTGATTACCAAAAGTTGAATAAGGTGACTATCAGGTTCATGTATCCATTGCCACGGATTGATGATTTGTCTGATGAGTTAAAGGGAGCAATATTATTTTCAAAGATTGATATAAGATCAAGATATCATTAGGTGCACATCTGATCAGGTGCTAAAAAAATAGCTCAAAACCCAAAATTGTTGAATTGGTGTGGAACTAGGACGACTATGTAGTTCTCGTCATCTTAAATCTAACGCAACTCATTTCGTGTGAAACGGACTCCGTATGACTCCAAAAACGAGTTTTGTTCACTTTCCCAAATAGGGGAATTTTCAACAACAACAAAAAAGATAGTCCAGTCAACAATTTGTACTGTTGACATGGTGTTCACTGGGCAGGTTATGTGGACGTTGACTTGGTCAACAGGCTCCTTTGGCGAATGAGGTGTTGACAAGTGGCTTCTTTTCATTTGCTGAAATTCCACGATTTTCATTTGTTGGTGGGGTGGAAAACCACGGGCTGACAAGTGGCCCAGCCAGAGGCCTCCACGTGGAAACCCGAGAGGCCACCAAAAGTTTGTTATAGTCTCGGCAGAGGCAGCGGGGTTCGAACCCGCGACCTCCCAACACACAACATAGCCCATTTTCAATACACCACATATGTTGTCGCTTAACCATTATGTTTGCGCAGAATATTTGAAGTTGGTTGGCGTTGATTTTGGAGGTTGGGCCAGCCGTGTGGGGACATCCTGCAGACATAATTTCCATGTGAACATTGTCGTCTAACTACCAACGTTTATTCGACTACCAGAGGAAAAGGGGTCAGCGCCGAGGTCTAGCCCGTGGGCGCATGGCCCTCCATATGGCCTTTCCCCTAATTTTTAGGCCTCGGCGACCAAATATTCTGCCCAACAAATCCGCCCCAATTCCGGTAGATTTGGTGGACATTTAGCAAAAATGAGGGTTCGGTGCCGGATTTTGGGCAATTTGTGGAGCGAATAGTGGAGAAACTAGGAGAGGTCGTAACTTCTTCAATTTTCGACCAAATTGAGAGCAAAAAGAGGCTAGATGGAAATTTTTGGACATTTTGGACTCATTGGAGCATGTTGTAGAAGCATGTGAGGATTGTAAACACACCTTTTTACACATTTTTAGCATAATAGAGAAGCCCAAGCCAGTGGAAGCTAGACCAAGGAGACATAGCCCAGGAGGGGTAAACTCCTTCATCGTGTTCCTGTTGTGATGTGTTGTTGGTGACGTTATGTACATTTATATGTTGTTGTTCAATTTCTTATTTATGTTAAATTGTTCATAAAATTAACATAAAAACTCATTTTCACTTGCAATAAACTCATTGAATCCTTAAGCACATGAATAAAATTTTGTTTATAATTTGAGGAGGATCTTAGCACAACAAAACTAATATTCTTAATTAGATCATTTTGGTATCAAAGCACTTGGTTTTATTTGTGCAAGAAGGATTTAACTCTTTGCAAGTTTATGTCGTGCTTACAAGGTTAAAACTCAAAAGAGGAGAAGGGATCCTGGTTGAAAACCCTGAAGTTGGGTCAAGGGGAAGGAGGGCAAGGTTGCTATAATCTCCAACACCATTTCTTCCTCAAGTTGCAGTTGAGACTCCAATGAGTATGTCTCATGAAGGAGAGCCTATAGACATGACAGAGGATGAGAAGGTCTTCAAGAAGGCTTTCTTTGATATGATAGAGATGGTGAAGGTCCTCTATGAAGAGAGGAATACCAGACTGCAGGGTGAAATATCCAAACCTCCCAAAGGAGAAGGTTCTTTAGGAAGAGGTAATGGAGATGGAGGTAAACATCCACCCTCTCCACCATCTTCTTCGTCTTCTTCTTCATAGCCATCTTCACCCTCTTCCACTAACACAACCCTTACTCATACTCATCAACATACCTAAAAAGGAACTGGTAAATCACCCTTACTAAAACTTGATGTTAAATTTGAGCTGACCATGTAAATGGTGAAGTGAATGTAGAGAAGATTGATGATTGGATTTGTTAGTTGGAGGTCTATTGCAGAATTCAAAACCTTCAAGAGGATGACATAAAGATTCAGTTAGCTTCCTTGAGAATAGAGGGTGCAGCACTAGTATGATGGGAATTAAAGACACAAGAGGAGATAAAAAATCACGGTAAGATATCAATTTCTTGGTATGATTTCATTGCTGCAATTAAAAGACAATTCTACCCTTTGGCTTATCTACAGAAATCCATCATGAATCGACAGAACTTTAGACAACTTAAATGTCAAAATGTGCAAGACTACACCCAAGAATTCAGAAAAAGGTCTCTACTGTTAGGTGTATATTTGCAATCACAAGACACGTTGTTGAAGTACATAGGGGGTTTACACAATTACCTTAGGCATACTATATTAATGTTTACCAATAATCTAGATGATGTGTGTGTGCAAGTCACTCATCTTGAGGCAAGAGGGAAATACACTCTGGAAGAAGGTAGTAAAAATCCGTTTAAGGGAGCCCACGGGGCTTTGGATTGACGGTGAATAGGTGCAGTATTAAGGCACTCCTTGCGATGTTCAAATCCCCCGCGGGTGATTACCTACCCAAAAAAAAAATCCATTTAAGGGTAAAGGAAAATAAAAGGGTTTCAAAGGGAAGGGAAAGAAAAATGCATCTATCAAGAAGGAAGGATATAAATTAACATGCAAACATTGTTCCGAAGAGGGTCACGATGAAGCTCATTGTTGGAAGCTTCATCCCGAAATGAAACCAAAGAAATTCAACAACAAGGGAAAACAAAAGACAACTGCAGTTGTTGTAACATTATTTGGTTTTGATAAGTTAGTATATTAGTCAAAAATATATTCAAAATGTTAAGTTAGGATATGGATAGAAAAGAATGAAAAATAAAAAATTTAGGACAATTTATAAGCATCCATATCAATAAAATGTTAGGAGTTAGTTGCCCTAAAAAAAGAAGGCAAAAGAAAATAAAAGTGTTAGGGAAGAAAAAAGAAATAAAGGCTTCATTTTCAAATAAAAAATAAATGCAAGGGCTGCTCATTTAAATGCGTCGCATTAGAAAAATGTTAAATTTTGTTAATTAATGATTAATTTTCTTAATCAGGATTAATTTTTTGTTATAAACCTTTGGCATTAAAATTATGTTATATAGTGCATATATATCGTTTGGGCCAAAGTCGCTAACGGACAAAAGGTCTTGTCAACTTCAAATAAAAAGAGCGCATCATTCAACGACCGATCTACTCCCCGCTCGAATCAACGGCAGGGAGAGACTACGCACCCCCCCTCGACCGTTTCTCGTTAACGCGACGGGGGAAGGGGGGGGTCCGCAAAGTGGTTTCCATGGAAGACGCCCCAACTTTACGTGTCATCACCATATCACTCTGCACCCCCCACCCGCTCGTGGTTTCCCTCCACCAACGACTCTTCCACCCTACGCCTTATTTTTTATCCCTCAACCAATCCCAAGCTGCCACCTCACATACACGTTGCCCATTCATCTTGTTCGTTCCCACCTCACGTGCTCGTTGCCCTGTTGTTATACCCATTCATATTCACCCATTGTAGCTCCGCTCCTATGCATTAAAACTGCTACGATCATGAATAAAATCATTAGCCCTTCCTGCCTTGTTATAAATAAGACCATACCCAACTCTTTGTCACTTTCCTCTTACTATTTTTTGTTATTCGTTGGTAAACAATTTTTGTAGGACCTTGTCTTATTTCATTGAACTGTTACATGAATTTCCTTTCCCTTTGTCTGTCAGCATGGCCCCAAAATGGAAAGCTAAAATACAGAGTGCAGAGGAAAGCACTGCTACTCTAACCCAGCTCGACCTTGACCATGTTCCTCTTGTCTCTACTGTTAGGTGTATATTTGCAATCACAAGACACGTTGTTGAAGTACATAGGGGGTTTACACAATTACCTTAGGCATACTATATTAATGTTTACCAATAATCTAGATGATGTGTGTGTGCAAGTCACTCATCTTGAGGCAAGAGGGAAATACACTCTGGAAGAAGGTAGTAAAAATCCATTTAAGGGAGCCCACGGGGCTTTGGATTGACGGTGAATAGGTGCAGTATTAAGGCACTCCTTGCGATGTTCAAATCCCCCGCGGGTGATTACCTACCAAAAACAAAAATCCATTTAAGGGTAAAGGAAAATAAAAGGGTTTCAAAGGGAAGGGAAAGAAAAATGCATCTATCAAGAAGGAAGGATAGAAATTAACATGCAAACATTGTTCCGAAGAGGGTCACGATGAAGCTCATTGTTGGAAGCTTCATCCCGAAATGAAACCAAAGAAATTCAACAACAAGGGAAAACAAAAGACAACTGCAGTTGTTGTAACATTATTTGGTTTTGATAAGTTAGTATATTAGTCAAAAATATATTCAAAATGTTAAGTTAGGATATGGATAGAAAAGAATGAAAAATAAAAAATTTAGGACAATTTATAGGCATCCATATCAATAAAATGTTAGGAGTTAGTTGCCCTAAAAAAAGAAGGCAAAAGAAAATAAAAGTGTTAGGGAAGAAAAAAGAAATAAAGGCTTCATTTTCAAATAAAAAATAAATGCAAGGGCTGCTCATTTAAATGCGTCGCATTAGAAAAATGTTAAATTTTGTTAATTAATGATTAATTTTCTTAATCAGGATTAATTTTTTGTTATAAACCTTTGGCATTAAAATTATGTTATATAGTGCATATATATCGTTTGGGCCAAAGTCGCTAACGGACAAAAGGTCTTGTCAACTTCAAATAAAAAGAGCGCATCATTCAACGACCGATCTACTCCCCGCTCGAATCAACGGCAGGGAGAGACTACGCACCCCCCCTCGACCGTTTCTCGTTAACGCGACGGGGGAAGGGGGGGGTCCGCAAAGTGGTTTCCATGGAAGACGCCCCAACTTTACGTGTCATCACCATATCACTCTGCACCCCCCACCCGCTCGTGGTTTCCCTCCACCAACGACTCTTCCACCCTACGCCTTATTTTTTATCCCTCAACCAATCCCAAGCTGCCACCTCACATACACGTTGCCCATTCATCTTGTTCGTTCCCACCTCACGTGCTCGTTGCCCTGTTGTTATACCCATTCATATTCACCCATTGTAGCTCCGCTCCTATGCATTAAAACTGCTACGATCATGAATAAAATCATTAGCCCTTCCTGCCTTGTTATAAATAAGACCATACCCAACTCTTTGTCACTTTCCTCTTACTATTTTTTGTTATTCGTTGGTAAACAATTTTTGTAGGACCTTGTCTTATTTCATTGAACTGTTACATGAATTTCCTTTCCCTTTGTCTGTCAGCATGGCCCCAAAATGGAAAGCTAAAATACAGAGTGCAGAGGAAAGCACTGCTACTCTAACCCAGCTCGACCTTGACCATGTTCCTCTTGTAGACTCACTGTTTAAAATTGCAGAAGCCAAGCACGAGTTCGATTTCTATGAACTGCACTTATGGCTTAAACAAAATTACCTTGACAAGCAAGACCCAATCAGGATTAATTTTTTTGTCATAAACCTTTGGCATTAAAATTATGTTATATAGCGCATATATATCGTTTGGGCCAAAGTTGCTAACGGAAAAAAGGTCTTGTCAACTTCAAATAAAAAGAGTGCATCATTCAACGACCGATCTACTCCCCACTCGAATCAATAGCGGGGAGAGACTTCGTGCCCCCCTCGACCGTTTCTCGTTAACGCGACGGGGGAAGGGGGAGTGGTCCACAAAGCAGTTTCCATGGAAGACGCCTCAACCTTACATGTCGCCACCATATCACTCTGCACCCCCCCCCCCCCCCCCTCGTGGTTTCCCTCCGCCAACGACTCTTCCACCCTACGCCTTTCGTTATCCCTCAACCAATCCCAAGCCGCCACCTCACATACACGTTGCCCATTCATCTTGTTTGTTCCCACCTCACGTGCTCGCTGCCCTGTTGTTATACCCATTCATATTCACCCATTGTAGCTCCGCTCCTCTGTATTAAAACTACTACGATCATGAATTAAATCGTTAGCCCTTCCTACCATGTTATAAATAAGACCATACCCAACTCTTTGTCACTCTCCTCTTACTATTTTTTGTTATTCGCTGGTAAACAATTTTTGTAGGACCTTGTCTTATTTCATCGAACTGTTACCTGAATTTCCCTTCCCTTTGTCTGTCAACATGGCCCCAAAATGGAAAGCTAAAAAGCAGAGTGCAGAGGAAAGCACTGCTACTCCAACCTAGCTCGACCTTGACCATGTTCCTCTTGTAGACTCACTGTTTAAAATTGTAGAAGCCGAGCATGAGTTTGATTTCTATGAACTGCACTTATGGCTCAAACAAAATTACTTTGACAAGCAAGACCCAATCAGATTTTGGGAATCCCTATTACCTTTCTTTAGTTTCCCAAAAACACATGAGTTCCCTAACCTCATTACCTGGGGTCAAGCCAAATATGACCCTGTAAAAAGAGCAGTCATGGATTAGAATGGAGACATTCTGATCACCATCTCTACTGAAACCATAAACCAGATGCTCCTAATCCCCCAATTGGACTCTCTCGAACATTTTTCACCAAAAGCACTTATGGATCTATACCATAAGTTAACCTTTCCACAAAGAGCCCAAATTTTTTAAATCCTTTTACCTGAGGATGCAAAATTACCCAAAATAAATCCACCATACTCATCTTCCATGTTTCCTGAAGCCTCTAAACATTGCATTTCTCTCCTTTCCTACTTATTAGGATATCCAGATGACCAATTTGTTGATGAGAATATCCTTGGTTTCCTTTCCATTTTTAACAAAGATCATAAACCAGCATTCATGTATAATTACAACCAATTCTTAGATGATAATATACATGAACAATTTATGAACTTTACTATACAGGGAGTGTTCAGTTACAGCTCTGTAATTGTCCATATGTTTCTTTTTCAGCAGGGTGACCTTTTGCCTATCAAACCCAACAAGCAGGATGAATAAGGAGTGAATCAATCAGTGATTCACTGGACAGAAATAGTCAGAACAACTTCTAGCAGCTCCTCATTTTCAGAATTTGTAGATACATTCATACATCCAGTGGCACAACTCCTCAACAGTCAAACAGAGCCAAGGATTGGAGATGAGACAAAAAGGATTTTACACTTAAGTGAGCAGACTAAAACTGGTGACTGGTATTTATACCGAAACTATACTTAGATAAGAGTATATAGTTGTGAGATTGCACCATATAAGCTGCCCAAATATGTTCCTATGAGAATATTTTCTCTGGAATATATTCGGCAAATGATCCACATGGATGACCTACACTTTGTGTCTGGCAAAAGGAAGTCTCAATTCAAGATTAAAGCACATATTGGATCATTTATTTGTAACACCAGATCAACTGGTGTTGAGGCAGATACATTGTTAAGGAAGATGAATTTCCAGCCCAGATTCACCTGGTCCTATGATCCTTTTGGCATTATTTCTTCTTTAAGAGTTAATTTCAAGATGACTCCTTATAATCATACTCCAAGGCCAGAAATAGAAAAATTCTTGAATCAAGAACAATGGATTGATGGGACTCTTCAAGAAGCAGATGAACAGGTTGTATCTACCCCTACTGAACAGGTTCTAGTTGCTTAGAGCAAGCAACAGAAAAGGCTAAGAGAGGAGACTCCATCCACTAAAGATATTATGAAAGGATTCATTTTTCAACAAAAGAAGCCAAATGTTGGCCTAGTCACATCAGCAGAAGAAACTCAACCAGTGATAATTGATCTTGGAGATCCAGAAGTGTCTACATTAGTAGGAGTTAGTGCTTCAACCACTCCTCCCATAACCAGTGTTTCAACCACTCCTTCCTACAACTTCACCTTCTAGAGAGCCTCTAGAAATTATTCTGTCCACAAGAACTAGTTCTTCAGATGATCATAATATATTTTCAAGGTTCCTTGAGATCAAACAGAAAAATGAGACTTTAAAGTCCAATGTGTACAGTCAATTCTAGAAACAAACTTCAACTTCCCAGTACAGACTTCTTTCTGCTTTTGACAGTGAGAAAGGCAGAATGCAAATGGCATTCTTACAAGCCCATATTCCATTTCCTAAATCACCATCAGATTATAAAAAGACTTTGTTTTCATTTGATACCAGTCACATTCATCCAATTGACCAGATGGGTATGCACAGACAGACTGGTAAGCTGTTTTTTTCTACTATGACAACTACATCTATGTCTCTTTCTAAACTTAGGACTACCCTATCTAATGTCCAGTCTCAGCTTAAGTTAGAAAAGGTTTCTTATTTAGCCAAAGACAACATAATAAAATCATTGGAGTATTTTGTAATTAAAGTGGGATATGATCCCAAAGATGTGAAAGTTGCAGAGCTACTCCTAAAAAAGAAAGATGCAGACATTGTTGCATTACAGAAACAGTTGAAGCTGCCTTCAACAGAGGATCCTCTAACAAAGGATATAGTAGAGAATGAACAACAAAAGGAGGATATGCTCAAGCTTATGATTGAGCATAATATACAATTGAAGAAAATGGAAGAGCAGATTGAAGAGTTATTAAAAGATAAGGAAGTAGCACAGCTTACCATGGTTCCAATCACAGCAGTCCCAATAGCAGTTGCAGGTACAAAGCCTAGTTCATCATCAACAACCATTGAGTCTGCATCAACAATAACTGATCTAGCCAAATTATCACAGGAATTGGCCATACAAAAACAGGAAAATGAGAAATTACTGCAGAAATTCCAAAATCTAGAGTTACAGGAAATAAAAATGACACCTTGTATGTGCAGGAGATGCAGAAGTCCCACAAGTCGGAACTTAAGATTCAGAAATGGAGAGTGAGTCCCTAATGGCAGATACTTTGGCTCGTGTCAAGGAAAATATTTGGACAAGAATCAGCCAATCCATGATAGATGTATGGCCATCCATACAAATTATTTTTTAGCAACAAGAAGTCATCACTAGATGCAGAGCAATGACAGAGGAACAAAAAGTAGCCTTGAAGACTAAGCCAATAGAAGCCACATATATGATCAAAGTATTAAATTCAAAAAGCAGAGAAGAACTAGAAGAAATAAACATTTTTGACATAACAACTACCATCTTAGAAATTAAGAAGGTATTACAGAAGAGGAATTTGATCAATCAATTAGAAACTAAATGTCAAATTCTGGATATTTTTGTCAAAAGGTTTCATTCAAAGTTTAACATATTGAATCAGAAAAGACTACCAGGATTGGTAGGTTTGAATGATAAAATGGTTAAATTAGAAGATTATTGCAAGGAATTGTATGCTATTGCAGTGGACAAAACCAAATTTGCAGGAGTCAAAGGACATATAATAGGGAAGGCTTTTCTAGAAGCCTTGGAGTTTGATTTAACCATCATGCATGAAATTAAACATCTATTTCTCACCAAGCCCAATTTCGAGAGGTACACAGAGGCGGATGAAACATTTAGAAAGATGGTGAATGTGGAAATCCCAAGTGAAGAAAGATGGGATCAATTGTGTGAAACAATTTAGTAATTTCTCATTCTAAAAACATGACAACTCATCAGCTTTTTCAGGCCAGATCATCAGTAGATTCCCAAAAGATAGAGCCACCTATTTAGCAGTTTCTCACTTCCTATTATATTGTTCTATTTTTGTAATTTTGTACTATTTTGGTATGCCATTCCAAACAGGCTGTAGATCTTTTTCAAATTTTGTATAAATACCTCCTCCTTTGAGTTATTATGGGTTGAACGCTCGAACAAGCTATTAAGCAGATTTGTACTAAGATGGAGCAATTTTTTGGAATAATAAAAGATTATGGATTTACCTCATATGGCCTGTTTCTCAGTGAGTTGTGTTTCATCTTGTTTATTCATTATGTTTTTTTCATATAAATTAAGTCTTTTGCAGTTATCCGATTCAAAATTTAACTGAGTTTCAGTCTCATTTTGGATCCTTTGTGAAGTTGTGATTTAAATAAGAGAATAATTTATAGAACTGTTTGATTTTGTAAGTTTCTCTTTATAAATAAATTACATCAGATCTCTATAACTATTTAATTATATTTTGTTAATTAAGTAAACTTTGTTTTCTTAATTTCTTCTTATATCTGGTTAAATATTCAATTTGAATATTAAATCAATTATACTTCTACATGCTCTACTTTTCCACCCCATTTATATCAAATTTAACTATGTGTAGTTAAAGAACAACCTTTTATTTAACTTGGAAATCTATCTAAGTTTGAAGCACCTGTTTATAAAATTGTTCACTGGTCATCCAATCATTTAAAATCAACAAAACATTATAGATGCTTTAGCATAACTAATTTACCTAGGGTTATCTCAAAGGAAAATAACAACCACTCAACAGGATTTGGGATCTGATTCGGGTGATGAAACTAAAATTACAACCATGGGTATCAAAGGAAAAGAATCCATTGCTAGCACTAGTACTTCAAATTCACACAATGAAACTCCAAATGAAAAGAAGCGGATATAACTTTTTCACATAAGCATGATCTCAAAACATAGCAAAATTGATACACTTTTCAATAGTGGCTCTCAAACCAATCTCATCTCTGAAAACATTGTCAAATGCTTAAACTTGGAAACCATTCCATTGAAATTTTCCATTACTGCAAATTTCATAGATGGAGTGGAGCTTGATGTTGTGCCATTAGACATATGTGGTATAGTTTTGGGCAGCCTGTATCTTTATAGCAGAAAATCTATCTTCCATAGACATGAAAACAAATACCATTTGTTCAAAGATGGAGTAGAATATATTGTGAGAGCTCATAGCAAGAAACTAAATCTTTCACTTGTTAATGTGGGGCAAATGAAAATACTAGTGAATTCAAGCAAGAATTTTATGCTTTTAATGATCAAACCCCATAATGATGTTGATAATGAAGCTTTTAAAGGTTGTGATTCAAAATTGAAATCTGTATTGGTTGATGTAGTTAACCAATATGATGAGATGTTTCAGGAACCAAAAGGATTTCCTCCCAAGAGAGGAATCCAACATGAGACATAGTTGCAACAAGAATGTCCTCTTCCTAACATTGGCATGTACAGGATGTTAGTGATGTAAAATGCAGAAATTAAAAATCAAATTCAAGATTTGTTGGATAAATGGATCATCAGGCCATCTTCTTCACCATGTGGTTCACCTATTGTTTTGGTGCCAAACAAGGATGGAACATGGTGCATGTGTGTGGACTTCCATACATTGAACAAGATTACGGTAAAGAACCGTTACCCACTGCCTAGAATAGATGATTTACTTGATTAATTGAAAGATGCAAAGTATTTTACTAAGTTGGACTTAAGGAGTGGCTACCATCAAATTAGAATTGTTGAAGGAGACATTTGGAAGACAACATTCGAAACCAAACAAGGTTTGTTTGAATGGCTAGTTATGCCTTTTGGTTTATGTAATGCTCCTGCTACATTCATGTGTGTGATGAATGATGCGTTGAGGCCATTTCTTGTAGAGTTTGTTATAGTCTACTTAGATGACATATTAATTTTCAGTAAATCTCATGATGAACATGTCATGCATGTGAGAAAAGTACTTGATGTCTTAAAGAGAGAACAATTGTATTTAAAGATGTCAAAGTGTGATTTTGGAAAAGTTTCTTTAGTTTAATTGGGTCGTATTGTTGGAGGAGGTGAGTTGAAAATATATCCCTCCAAGCTTGATGTCATTTTGAATTGGCTAAGGCCCAAGACAGTTACTGAGGTAAGAAGTTTTTTGGGAGCAACCCAATATTGGAGGAAATTCATTGCTAACTTTTCTTCTATAGCAGCTCCTTTGCATGCATTTCCAAGTGTGAGAAATGTTTTTCAGTGGGGAGGCAAACAACAAAAGGCCTTTGATGAATTGAAGGAAAATATCAATTCAGCTCCAATACTTGCATTTCCAGACTTAGAGAGCCATTTGAGATTCAAACATATGCTAGTGATTATGCCATGGGTGTAGTCCTCGTGCAACATGGTAAGCCTATCTGTTTTCATTCAGAAACTTTTAATGGTGTAGTGATTAACTATCCTACATATGACAAGGAATTGTATGCATTGGTGCAAAGTGTGAAAAAAGTGGAAACACTACTTGATGGGTAAGGAAACAATTATTCACATTGATCATCAGGCATTGCAATACTTGCAATCTCAATCAAAGTTGCAGCATTCAAGGCGCTTTCGATGGATGGGTCTTCTTCAATAATTCCACTTGGTGATAAGTTATAAGAAACGTATCTATAATAAAGTTGTTGATATGCTTTCTAGGCCTATTGTTAGTGCAACTACTTTACTCAAGCATAATTATGTTTTGAATGAAAGTTATATTGAGCAATATGCATTAGACAATGAATTTCAAGATGTTTATGCAAGCTTGAGTCAAGGTAATCAAGTAGAGGAATTGGATTATCATTTTCATGATAACTTGTTGTACCATCTTGGCAAGCTTTGTATTCCACAGGGAGAAAGAGTCAACAGCATAAGAGAGGCACATACTTCTCTTATTTTTGGTCATTTCGTTGTAAGTAAGACGGTGGCACATCTACAGAGGTATTGTTATTGGCCTCGTATGCTTGAAAGAGTGTCACGTTTTATTAAAGGATGTTCATTATGTGCAGTCAGTAAGCCCAACAATAGGAAGGTATGATTGTACACACCACTTTTGGTTCCTTCACGACCGTGGGAGAGTGTTTCTATGGATTTTGTAGGAGGTCTTCCATTGTCGAAAAGAGGTCATGATTATTAAATTGTATGTAGTTGCGGATAGGTTCAACAAAATGTGTGTTTTGATGCCATGTAAAAGCAAGTTACAATTGAACAAATTGCTCAGTTATTCTTTCAAAATGTATGGGTGCATTTTGGATTTCCCACATCCATTGTTAGTGATCGAGATTCTCACTTTGTTGGGAATTTTTGTTCAATTTTGTGGGGATTAATGGACACCAAATTGAAAAAGAGTACAACATTTCATCCACAAACAGATGGTCAACCAGAGGTGGTGAACTGGAGAGTGATATGTCTACTTCGTGGGTATTACAACAAGCATCCTAAGTTGTGGGATCAACATTTTCACTATATTCAACATGCTTACAACCGGACCAAGCACTCTTCAACTCAAACATTGCCATTTGAGGCATGTTTGGAATACTTGCCTAAGTCTCCTTTGGATTTCATTTTTGGCAAATATGTTGTTATTGATGGTCATAGTGACATAGACAAAGCAAGAAGGTTCATTTAACAAATCCAATTGGTACACTAAAGAGTTCAATAACAACTTGAAAAGAGCCAAGGAAAGTACAAAGCAAGGCATGACAAACATCGTGTAGATCACAAGTTCCAAGTGAGTGATGAATTTTGGCTTCACATTAGAAAAGAGAGGCCCCAAGGAGAAGGTAAGAAACTAAAACCAATTAGACATGGTCCATTCAGAATTTTAGAAAAGATTGGTTGCAATGCCTTCAGATTGGATTTGCCTTCATATATGCAGATTTATGTTGTTGTTAATGTTGAGACCTTAAGGTTGTATGAGCTTCCGTTGATTGAAGATCAAGGAGAAAATGTCCAAATTCCTTCCATAGAGGATTTTTCCCCTGAATACCTTGATGAACTACAACAAGACACCATTCTTGACAGAAGAATAAGGTCTGCAAAACGAGGGAATGTGGATTACCTTCAAGTGGGGCTCAAGGGAACAAATCCTTCAAAGGCCAAATGGATCGAGATTAGAAATGTGAGGGAATTGTACCCTCACCTACTGGACAACTGAAAATGATTTTTTGGGGTCCAAAAGGCTTACATTGGGGAGGAATGGTCAGGTGCTCAAAAAATTGCTCAAAATTAAAAGTTATCGAATTGGTATGGAACTTGGATGACCACGTAGTGCTCGTCATCCTGAACCCGACGCAACTTGTTTCATGTGAAACAGACTCCATATGACTCCAAAAACGAGTTTTATTCACTTTCCCAAACAGGCGAATTTAAAAAAAAGGATATCCCAGTCAACAATTTGTACTGTTGACGTGGCACTGACTGGGCAGGTTATGTGGACATTGACTTGGTTAACGGACTCCTTCAGTGAATGGGGTGTTGACAAGTTGCTTCTTTTCATTTGTTGAAATTTTGTGATTTTCATTGGTTGGTGGTGTGGCCAACCACGGGCTGACACGTGGCCCATTCGGAGGCCTCCACGTGGCAACCTAAGAGACCACAAAAAGTTTACTATAGTTCGGGCGGAGGCAGCAGGGGTCGAACCCGTGACCTCCCAACACACAACATAGCCCATTGCCAATACACCATATACGTTGTCACTTAACCATTATGTTTGCGCAAAATATTTGAAGCTGGTTGGCATGAAATTTGGAGGTTGGGCCAACCCGTGGACATAACCGCCATGTGAACATCGCCGGATAATCGCCAACGTTTATTCGACCACTGGAGGAAAAGGGGTCAGTTCCAGGGGCTAGCCCTTGGGCGCATGGCCCTCCATATGGCCTTTCTCCTAATTTTTAGGCCCCGACAGCCAAATTATTCGCCCAGATTTTTGCAGATTTGGTGGATAGTTAGCGGAAATCTGAACGAATATGAGGGTTCAGTGCCAGACTTTGGGCAATTTGTGGAGTGAATAGTGGAGAAACTAGGAGAGGTCATAACTTCTTCAATTTTTGACCAAATTGAGAGTAAAAAGAGGCTAGATGGCCATTTTTGGACATTCTGGACTCATTGGAGCAGGTTGCATGAGCATTTGAGCATTGTAAGCACATAATTTTAAACATTTTGAGCATAATAGAGAGGCCCAATCCATTGGAAGTTGGACCAAGGAGACGTAGCCCAGGAGGGGTGAACTCCTTCATCATGTTCCTTTTGTGATGTGTTGTTGGTGATGTTCTGTACATTTATATGTTGTTGTTCAATTTCTTATTTATGTTAAATTGTTCATAAAATTAACATAAAAACTCATTTTCACTTGCAATAAACTCATGAATATAATTTTGTTTAATCTGAGGAGAATCTTAGCACAACAAAACTAATATTCTTAATTAGATCAACATCAAAGAAGAAGACATGTACACGACTACATTTTGTACAAGGTATGGGCACTATGAATTTGTGGTGGTTCCTTTTGGTCTTACCAATGCTCTAACAACTTTCATGTGTTTAATGAACAATATGTTGCGCCCTTATCTAGATAATTTTAAGATAGCCTTTGTCGATGATATATTAGTCTATTCAAAGAACGAGGAGGAGCATGCAGAGCACCTGGAAACGGTGTTGAGATTGTTGAGAGAGCATACATTGTATGCCAAGTTCAGCAAGTGCAATTTCTTTTAGTTTAAGATTTTATTACTTGGGACATGTTTCCAAGGAAGGGGTAGCAATGGATACTGAAAAGATTAAGGCTATCTTGGAGTGGCCAGCTTCAAGGAATATGGATGAAGTTAGATCATTTATTGGACTAGTGGTTATTATAGGAGATTTATCAGGAAATTCTCAAAGATTAGCTATCCTATTACATCCTTGCAAAGGAAGGGAAATGCGTTTGAATGGACTTATGAATGTGCAACTAGATTTGATCAGTTGAATCATTTGCTTACTAATGCTCCAGTTTTGAAGATTGCATATCATGGTAAGGAGTTTGTCGTTTGTACAGATGCATGTAAGGAAGGACTTGGTGGAGTTTTGATGCAGGAAAGGCAAGTGGTTTGCGATGAATCAATGAAGTTGAATGAATATGAGCAAAATTATGTGACTCATGATCTTGAGTTTCCAGCTATAATTCATGCATTGAAGATGTGAAGGCATTATCTCTTGGTAGGAGTTTCATCTTGATGAGTGATAACAATGAACAAAGTTACTTGTTTGAACAACTCAATCTGAATGCAAGGAAAACTAGATGGTAGGATACTCTCAGTGAATTTGACTTTGAGATCAGGTATATCAAAGGCAAGGAGAACTGGGTTGCAGATGCTCTTAGTAGGAGAGTGCAGGCGAATCGTGTTTCAACTATGAGCTCTTATGTGACATATTTAAAAGAGCTGATATTGCATGCAGGGTATCATGATGAAAGGTACCAACAACTGAAGCACAGATCGCAACAATAGAGTGAGGGTGATCAGGATGAGGAATATCACCTCATAGTAGATGGCTTGATCAGATTCAGGAGCAGGATTTATGTGTTAGATAGCAGTGAATTAAAGAAGCCTATATTGAGAGAGTTTCATGTCAAGCCATATTCAAGCCATATTCAAGCCATCCATGATACCATAAGACTTTAACAATTCTTAAGAAGTTCTACTATTCTCTGAATTTGAAGAAAGAGGTGGCTGAGTTTGTTGCCAAGTGTTTGGATTGTCAGCAGGTGAAAGTTGAATGCAAACATCCAGTTGGTCTATTGCAATTTATTATGATTCCAAAATGGAAATGGGAGGTCATTTCCATGGACTTCATTACAAGGTTTCCTAGGGCATTGAGCCAACATGAATCCATCATGGTTGTGGTTGATAGGTTGTGGAAGGTAGGTCACGTCATTGCAATGAAGTCTACAAATTCAGCTAGTGAAGTGGCTCAGATCTTCATGCAGGAGATAGTGACATTGCATGAAGAAACTAAGAATATTATATTAGATAGAGATGCCAGATTAACTTCCAAGTTTTGGAAGGAATTGTTTGCATCCATGGGGATAGAGTTAGCTTTTAGTGCAACTTACCATCCGCAGACAGATGGGCAAACAAAGATGTTGAACATGATCCTTTAGGATATGTTGAGGATGTATGGCATGCATCAACAGAGGAAGTGGGAGAGTATCTTCCACTAGTAGGGTTGCTTACAACAATGGTAATCAAGAATCCTTGAATATGAGTCCATTTGAGGCTCTCTACGAGCAGAGTTGTAACACGCCTATTAGCTGGAGTGATCCAGTGAATAAGGTACTGATAGGACCAGATATGTTGGCAGAGATGGAGTAGGAGATGCGGGTTATTGAAAAGAATTTAAAGGCAACACGGGATAAGCATAAGAGTTATGTGAATCAACATAAAGCATTCAAGGAGTTTCAGGTTGGAGAGTATGTGTACTTGCACATCAAGCCCAAGAAGAGCTCCTTGAGGATTAGGACATGTGCCAAGTTGGCACCTCAACATTGTGGGCCTTTTAAGATCCTCGAGAGGATTGGACCAATGGCATACAAACTTTCTGTGCCTCCATCAGTGAAAGCCCATGATGTTTTCCATGTTTCATTGCTTAAAAGATATGTGCAGGATGTTAATCATGTGATTGATTGGTTTATATTGCAGGTGGAATCAGAGGGAGAGTTCCAATTAGAGCCACAATGTAGATTGCAACAAAAAAAACTCATGCTCTGAAATCGAGCAATAGAGCAAGTTAAAGTGCAATGGAAACACTTTGGGCCCAATGAAGCTACATGGAATATATTTGATCAAATGCAAACATTATATCCTTCCTTATTTTTTGGTTGAGAAAATGTGTGTGGTATATATTTATATATGTGTGTGTATTGTAAATACTCCAATGAGTTGTGTTATAAAGCTCCAATAAGGAGTATGATGGTCATGTTTTCAGTATGTTGGTAATTGTAAATATTGCATCAATTTGTGTTATAAAGCTCCATAAGCAGTATGTTTGTTAGGTTCAGAGGTTTGCTGGTTATAAGAGTCATAAGAACACCGAGGACGGTGTTCACCCAAGGGGGAGGGGTTTGTAATAGGCCCGGGTTAAAGCTACAAGTAATAAAAGGACATTAAAAAGGCAAAAGTGAAACCAAGGTCATGAGACATGTATTCAAGTTGAATGGGGGGCGAACATTACAAAAGACAATTAATTAAGAAATAAAGGAAAATAGGATAAAAGGAAGATGAAGAGACAAGGATATGCATGTTGTTGGGTGTGTGTTATATTCTTCCCACGACTAGCTCGAGGTGTTGTATATTGCAACAAGTGCAGTGGGGGAGTCACAGGGGGGCGATAGCCCCCCTACATGATATCCGGAGCAATGCCCCAAGATTTTTTTATATGTGGATCCAATAATAGTTGGGCGAATCCAAAGACGATGGATGGACCTACCCATGGTTTTGTGCATGAGTTTTGTAATGGTTTTCAGCATGATGGTTTTCTGCCCATGGTATTTTGTAGATCTGGTCAAGGGAACTATGGTTATGTTATAATCCAGGGTTAGTGGATTGGGGTTTGTGAATGCTTCAACATGTATATATATATATATATGTATTGTAACCTAGAAAGGAATATAATGAAAAAATCAATTTGGTATTCCGGGTTTTGGTATCCAAGGGTAAATCTTTGTGTATATTTGTTTTATGTTCTCGCCATTGTTTGTTTGTTGTTTTTTTATTTTTTTGTTTTTTTAAGAATTTGTTTGTAGGTAATTTATTTATAGGGTTAAAACCTACACTTGCAAGGAAAATGAAGGAAATTGAATGAAAATAAAAAGGAAAAATAA
The DNA here is from genome assembly GCA_000404065.3 of Pinus taeda. Taxonomy (NCBI): domain Eukaryota; kingdom Viridiplantae; phylum Streptophyta; class Pinopsida; order Pinales; family Pinaceae; genus Pinus; species Pinus taeda. The sequence goes on from APFE031011113.1 coordinate 137,924, forward strand.
ATAAAAGAAGAGGGAGAACATTCTAAAACTCTCTCTTTGAACACTCTTGATCACTCTTGGTTACACTCTTACAATCTTGGGCATTCTGACATTCACTTAGACATTAAGGCATTATCACTTGGACTTGGAGAGGAGCATATGTATACAAGTAAGCAAGCAAGGGAAGTAAGGAAGCGCATGGATAAGGCTAGTAGAGAAACTACAACAAGAGGATTCTGCATGCAACAGGTTGTATGTGTGATTTCCTTGCAGTGATTTGAATGCATGGTGCACATATTTAATTTCCATGATTATTTGTTGTCATTGGCATGGGATTTCCTGGATTAACAGTGTGTTCAAATTTTCCTTTCCATTTCCTAGATAGCCATGGTGTGTTGGGATTCATTTATGGTTGAGCTTTGGATTATCGAAAGATTTTGGATCCGAGTGACTTGGTCTCAGGAAAATCCCAAGGGTTGGGGGTGGTGATGGTTTTCTTTGGGAAGCCCTTGACAGGTGGGTGGAGACAGGAAAATTCCTTTGATATGGTGAAGAAATTCTAAGGAATCCAAGCTTGTGTTAGTTTGGTGGTCTCTGGATCGGTTTAGGTCAGATCATTGTGCCTTAAGGGTGGAGGTGGTTTAACCTCTGGATTCCCTGTTTGGTTATGTTTTGTTTTATCCCATGAGATCCCATATTCATGCTTGGAATATGATGTGGGGGTGATTGGCTAAAAGAAAGGTTTGGTTCAAACCAATCTACGGTCTAGTGGTACGTGGAAGTCCTTGACTTGGTTGGCTTTTGCATATGTTACTATGTGTTGATTCTCAATGAGATTAATGAGCACACGTTTTTATTTTATGTATGACTTCTTTGTTATGGTCTATTATGGTTAAATGTTGGTTACATGCATGGTATATTTCTCATTCTATAATGCTCTCTTGTTATGGATCTGGTCCATGGTTTGATAGGCTTATGTGTAGAAATCCTCACTATAGATTAAATTGATTATGCAATGTACTAAAGCAAAATACTTAATCTACTTCTACAGTCAAACTTGCGGAAGCTTAATTGATTTTGAGCAAGATCAAATAGAACACATATAACAGAGAAGAAGATTCAATCACACATGAAACACAAAAGAATACTCTAGGGAAAGTCTCAGCTAAAAACCCAGCTATTTGTATTATCATACAAGTGGAAATATTTCAAGATTACACAAAGCTTTAGCTCTCAAGCTATCCAGCTCTCAGTACAATCCCTCACTATTGCTCATAGACATAATAGACAACACATATGCCTTTCTTCAGTCCTCCAAGCCTCCTATTTCCTTGTGCAGTTTCTCTTGGGTCCTCCAACTGCCGCCTGTGTGATTCTCATCTCACACACTACTCTAACCTATGTAGTAACTGCACAATCCTCAAGGAATGAATTCCTTCTGCATGCAAGAGATATTCACATGGGAATATTCTAGCAACTGATAGTACACTGTCCCTTCCTTTAATCTCAACTGGGTCTCTGTCTGAACTGACATGCATGAGTTATTTATGAGAGAATATTCAGTTATCTGAAGTATACTAGTTGCATGAATGCATGCATCAACTAACTGAACTCACAATCACTTCCACAAACTGTTTGGTACTAATCTAACTGGACTTAACTCAGTTAACTGAGCTAACTAATTACAACTCATCCTTATCTCCTTAATTAAGGGATAACTTCCTCAATCAAAGGGATAATTGTTGCATGTCTTCACAAAGACTTCACGTTTGATTTTCACCAACTAATTAACTCAAGATGAATTAATTAATTATTTTTCAAACAGCTAGTGAGACTAAATTCGAATTTTAATTCTTAATTTTGATTCAAGGACAAGTCAAAATTGTAATATATCGTGGAATGCTATCTATAGCAATGTTATTTTTAGCATTTCTTGTTGCTATTTTCAACATTATGGTTATCTTATATGAATGCATGAGTTGATACATGTATTGTTGTAACTAGTAAAGAGGGCAACAAGCCTTCTTGATGAATCTATGAAGAACTCAATGAATTATTGTGCATGTATGCATTCATAACCTACATGTACTATGCTTACAAAGTGTTTGTATAAATGAATAATTTGGACCGCCAACTTCCCGGGGTCGTAACTTTGGCATCCGATCTTTGTTTGGCTATCACAATACCTCGTTTCGAAGATATTCATGAGAAGGCTGAAACTAGAAACAATTAAACAAATATTGGCACTTTTCTAGACTCTCTGTTTTCCCTTACAATGTTGTTTAGGCCCTCAAAACAACCTCAAAAGTTTAGAACTCGAAAAACTGACAAAAATGGAAAGTTGTGTTAAATTTAAGGAAACAGAACTGATGGGAAATAGTGTTGGGTCAAGATCAATTGATAAGAGTGTGATCATGTGTCATTGGGTGTTTACATTTAGTTCTAGACATGTGGACCCCATTTTCCATAAGTGTATCTTGGAAATTAGGTCGCGCATAGTAAATTTCATCTCATGTTTACGCTAGAGAGCTTGTAAAAGCAGGTAAATGTGGGGTAGGGGTGGTTACAAGTGTCTTCTTATGTGTTGTCAAGTTAGCATGCCTGTTAAAAATATAATAAACTTATCAAAATCAATACTTGCATATAACACACAGTCCAAATTCAAATGCTACAAGCATCACACATGAACAAGCACTATTGTCACTGAACTCTATGACAGAGTTATATGAATCATCCTTCTAGGACCCCTTAACCCAAGAATTGAACTTGGTTGCTTTGATATTTCCATATAACATACTCTAACACGTTATCTTATTGAAATAATGTCCTAACTTCGTCTCCAAAGGTCTAGTATTAAACCTTCAACTTTGATACTATTTTGTAATGCTCCCCCACAAACCCTAAACCGTACTATGCCGAATGTGAGGTGTCACTTAGTTCTAACTCGACCTCCATTGTCTCATTATGGAAATGGGGTTACGAAATTTCCTCCTCCTCCAAAGTTAGCAGAAATAACATTGGACAACAATATCGTGTTCAACTCATCGAGAACTTTCCGATTATACAAATTTTATCTTGATCTGTTACCTGGATCAAAGATATTCCCATTTAAAATTCATTTAACCTTGTCACCTTGGCAAGCCCTACCACGTGGCATTTATGTGACAACCCCACCTCACTTGATTGCTTCCACATCACTTCAATACCAAAATGGTCATTACTTAGCCTTAAGTGGCATCCACCATGTCGCCTCACTTATGGGCCCATAAGCCCGATCCTTAGTGTGCAAGTGCACCAAACCATGATATATCTGATTTTTTAGAAATTCGTCCTTCTCATGGATTAACACTTTAAAAAATCCCTAGACCCTGAACCTCTAGGTTTGGCCCACATCTAAGCCTTCCAGCCACAATCCTTCATATTTACCCCATGTGTCTCAATCCTATAGTCCTCTGGTCTAAATCAAACTCGTGTTACCTTTCACTACAAGGGTCCCACCCCAAATCTCTATTAAGTCTGCTCTACAATGGAGTCTGGCCCCGCACTCCATGTAGAACTAATTCGGAAGGCTCCCACGCGAGATATACCATATCCAATTTTCTTATCACCCAAATCAAGCTAAGTCCAACCCATTCAGAATTTGGACCCATGACGATTAACTCTTCACCTTTCCTCCCGAACACTCAGACTCTCAAATCTACTCGGGCTAAGCCAAGTCTAGCCTCAAACATATGGCAATTCCTACCTTAATAGTCCAAAATGATTTTTTGGATTTTCTTCAAACTTTTTAGGGAATTCTACCCAAACATGCATAACCAACATAATTCACATTCATACCTCAACACAATAACCTTAAAGTGTGTTGAAAATGCAACGAGAAAGACTCAATTTTGATTTTGCCTTAATTAAAATTGAGGAAATTTGAAATTCCACATCAACAAACAACTTAGAGGAGTTAACTAAGGTCACATGGCTCTTGTCACTCAGTTAATAACACTCAATTCGAGTTAATGAGTTGAAGTTCAATTTTCTTGAGTTGATTCCTAAAAAATAGGAGTCTAGCTCAGTTAATTCAAGTTAGGGGCAAGAAGTTTAGTTGTGTGCATCGGGTTCCTAAATTTTAGGAGCCTAGGTTGAGTTAATTTCAGTTGTAGCAATTTAATTGAATTAAATTGAATTATGGTCAGTTAAACTAGCTATAATTGTCGAGGAACTAGTGGAAGGTCAACTTGTAGAAGTGGAACTTCAACCACACTCAGTGATCATCCAGATAACTAATCAATCAACCTAAATTAGCTCATGCATGCAGATAATTTGAATTACCTAGTTGTGGTGGAGTTACCAAGGCAGTGTATAATTAATTATATACTAGATTGAGTGTATAGTTCATTGTATTGGTTAGAGGAAGGACGTAGAGGAATTGCGCAATTCAATTGAGGGAATTTCCCTGGAAATTGAGGCTAATTCCAAAAGGAAAAACACAATGAAATAAGAGCTTGGAGGCTTGAAAAAATGACTAAATGTTAGGCAGGTTCAATCAGTCACGTAGAGGATAGAAGATACAAGTGTAGGTTGTGCTCAAGCTTGAGCAAGCATATTGTATTCATTAATATTCTTTTATTAACGTAATACAAATAGTAAGGGGTTTTGAGTAGTTTCTTTCCCCTAGATAAATCTCTGTGCATGTTTGATGTTTCCTTTTGCATGTTAATGATTTGTGTTCTCAATCATGAATTTTGCTTTTGGAAATGAGTAGAGTAGCTTCTAGTCTTGTGATTTAGTAATTTCATGAGCAATTTAGAATCTACACATTAATTTCTACATGGTATAAGAGCAAGATTCACATTATAACCAGCCATTAAAGTCCTCATGTACAATGATCATTGAATAACTAATGAGCTGTTAGGAGGCAAAATTGATGGAGCCCTAGTTCACGGCAGATCCAAAAGACCCTATGAGTAGACTTCTTAATGGAGCTAGAAGGTTGATAGTGGGTAGATCAGTAAGCCAATGTTTAGTGACACAAAAAGGAGTTATGACCATTGATATTGGAAGATCAAGGGATAAAGAGATTTCCCATGGGGAGATCGAGACTTAGAGGGAGTCTAGTTTCAGAGGGAGCAACCCTATGGAAGCTAGTACTTTAAGATTTGGGGAGATCATACTCATTATTGCAGTGGTCCCAACAATAGCAAGGAAATAACAACAATAATATGAGTAGATAAGATTTTTCCATGCATGCAATTATACCTCCAGGAGTGAGGTTAGGTGATGTAGATACTTAGTCCCAAAGTTGCATAAATTTGGGCAAGATCCATTGAGGCATTCTCCTCGTCGATCATTACATTGTTATGGGGGGGGCATAGTATTCAGTAGTAGGAGGATCAATGCCAGTGAGAAATTGAGGAGTGCAGAGGAGTGTTGAAAACAAAGTAGGAGGCTTAGTAACGGAGTCAGGAGCAACATAATTTCCCCAGTAGACAGTTGCAGTCATAGTTGATTCCGTCTGTTTTTTAAGATGCTTCTCAGCTGTAGATGTTGCAGTAGCAGCAACAAAAATGAGAGGTTTTGCATGTAGTACATTCCATAAGGGCAGGATAGGGGTAGTTGATAATCCATTTCTTGTTTAGAGGGAGTGTTGAAAATGCAGGAAGAAAGTCTCAATTTTGATTTTGCCTTAATTAAAATTGAGGAAATTCGAAATTCCACATTAACAAACAACTTAGAGGAGTTAGCGAGGTGACATGGCTCTTGTCACTCATTTAAGAACACTCAATTCGAGTTAATGAGTTGAAGTTTAGTTTAATTAAGTTGATTCCTAAAAAAATAGGAGTATAGCTCAGTTAATTCGAGTTAGGGGCAAAAAATTCAGTTGTGTGCAGTGGGTTCCTAAATTTTAGAAGCCTAGGTTGAGTTAATTTCAATTGTAGCAATTCAATCAAGTTATATTGAGTTATGGTCAGTTAAACTAGTTATAATTGTTGGAGGAACTAGTGGAAGGTCAATTTATGGAAGTGGAACTTCAACCCCACACGATGATAATCCAGATAACTAATCAATCAACCTAAATTAGCTCATGCATGTAGATAATTTGAAATGCCCAGCTGTGATGGAGTTTCCAAGGTAGTATAAAATTAATTATATACTAGATTTAGTGTATAGTTCATTATATTGGTTAAAGGAAGGACCTAGAGGAATTGCGCAATTCAATTGAGGGAATTTCCTTGGAAATTGAGGCAAATTCCACAAGGAATAATGCAAGGAAATAAGAGCTTGGAAGCTTGGAAAATTGGTTAAGTGTTAGCCAGGTTCAGTCAGTCAGGCAGAGGATAGGAGATATAGGTGTAGGTTGTGCTCAAGCTTGAGCAAGCATATTGTATTCATCCATAATGCAATACAGATAGTAAGGGGTTTTGAGCAGTTGCTTTCCCCTAGATAAATCTTTGTGCATGTGTGGTGTTTCTTTTTGCATGTTAATGATTTGTGTTCTCAATCATGAATTTGCTTTTGCAGATCAGTTGAGTAGCTTCTAGTCTTGTGATTTAGTAAATTTCATGAGCAATTTAGAGTCTACACATTAATTTCTACAAGTGTTGGCCATAACATAAATACATGCATAAAGGTATGAACATGCCCTTCACACAAGCATTGTTGCCAAGGCAAAACCATGGCTACTATATTTTGTAGTTTCAATACAATAACACTCTGAGGACCCTCATTGGGTCCATATCATATCATATTGGGTCTACTGGTAATCCTACTGAGCACATCATCAATAACAGACTTCAACATTCTTAACACAAAGATCCACACAAGCCATATTCCACTTTTTAACAACAATATTCTCATCACAAAGATCGTTTGATATTTATAGCATGCAAACCATGGAATATCCATACCATAACAATTTAATAGAGTTCTTGATAGTCATTGGAAATCATGCACATAGTCGATAATATGTCAACAATTACAGGGATCCACAAGTCCCTCATGTTTTAAGCATAATCGTGCAATATATCTCATTGCAAACACATGCATGAATACTCATTCCTCTATTAGAAATGTTGATACATTCTTAATCATATAAAATCAACATTTGCCATTCAAGTGCAACAAACGTACACAAAGATACAAGTAGAAACTTATCTTATCAGTTAAATGGTTGCAAAATTAGAGAGAGGGACTTCAACTCTCCTCCCAACCGTAGGCCAACTACATTGTTGTTTTTTCTTAAAGTTAACAACCCTCAAGCCAAATTCAAAGTATGAGGAGTGAATTTCTCAAGGGAAATTCACACCAATCATTCACAACACATGGGAATCCAAAGCACATAGTGCCTCCACCCAAAACTATCACTCAAGGGAATCTAGAGCACATTGTGCCTCCACTTTCAATCCAATAGGAGTCTAGAACATATAATGTCTCCACCCAACAATCACTTACATGAATCCAAACCCACAATGTCTCCACCCGATTCACACTATAAGGATCCATAACCCATAATGCCTCCACCTACAATGTGGTAGGAATTCAGAGCACACCATGTCTCCACCGGATAGCTTCCAGGAGAATCTAGAGTCTACCCTCAGGGTCTCCACCTGTGAAAACACTAAGAGAAGTCCAAGAGTGGCCAATGTCTCCACCTGTTGAGCAATATTCCATAGTTCATTATCACTCTACCTTCTCAACACCACAACTTCAGCCTGAGCTTCAACTAAACTCTTCTAGTGTTGCACACACACTGCTGCTAATGCAATCTTCTTGCTACAATGCTAACATTGCACTTTGATTTCTCATGCCTTTCTCATTGTGCTTACTAATGATGCACTCACAGTTCATTTCCTAAGTGACTTTGCGCGAGAGTGTTTTCGCTTGTTTGTCCCAATAATGATTGAATGCTCCCTATTCTTACTATTCTATCGGGCTTCCCCCTTCTCGTGTTTTTCTATCATACTTCCATATGCCATTTTTCAGTAACATGTTGATTGAGCCAACGCATACCACAAGGGTAGGAATGGCTCATTCTCTTGTTCACACACATATTAATGTCTTTACTAGTTTTTACATTCAATTCATTAGGGGGATTGGTGGCTAATTAAATGCCACCTTTGAGCTTGGGTATTTCCCCAAGTAATTCCCAAGCAACATCTCCTCCCATAAGTTTGAATCAGTCTCCTCTCTCTCAATCCAGTCATTTTCACATTCACAATTATTCACAACTGTACATAAAAAATATCTACAAGAGGGGTAACCAAAAATGGTTTTCACAAAGTTGTTGTCAATAACCTCATGACACTAGTGAGATTGAAATCTATGTGTCAGATGTGACAATAGTAGGGTGTCTTTGCTATTGAGTTTACATACCACATCATTGTTGATGTGATCAATTTTTTTCACAATGGGTAAAAGATTGTTGGGACTTCATGAGAAGAAGGTAGTTGAGGTCCGTAACTTGCATATTGTTGTTGCTATGTTGCAAGCAGAGAACACAACACTTCAGAATTGGTTCCAAACTATATTGGTTGATGAAATTAGGGAGGTTGATACTCTAGAGTCAACCATGGGAAAGCACTTCTAGAATATTGCAAATGATTTTTAAACTGAGAGCGACCTTCTTAATGATTTAGAGGAGGAAGTTGAGGATATGTTGCATTCAACAAATGTTGTATTGAAAAAGGAAATTTGCAAGCTAGAGGAGAAAAATGCCTAATATACTGGATAGGTTGTTAATTTAAAAGCCTCCATGGAAATTCTTCACGAAGAAGCTTCCCATCTTCAAGAAGATAACAACAAATTGTTTGACCAATATCAGACTCTGAAAGAAAATCACGATACTTTGTTGCTGCAGTTGAAGAAGAAGAATGAGATTATTCAAGACATGCAAGAGTGCAAACAAAATCTTGAATAGGAATTCAATTACCTAAAGAATGTTGAGGAGGAGGCTATTGTAGTTGAGTTTAAGGCTCATGTACTTCCACCCTTCATGATCTTGATTTTAGCTTTGTTATTTGTGAGAAGCTTGATGTTGATGATTGTCCCTCATCACATGATTTTGTGTCACAGAGCTTTGAAAAGGATACTATCGATATTGAGTCTTGATTACTAACCAAAATGGGATATATCAGACGAGGACTTGTGAAAAATGGATAGAGAATTTATGTTCCTATTACTCTTGAAGTGTAGAATCTAAAGCAAGTCTTGGGTATGCTCTACTTTTGACTCACTTCCTACTTTCAATCCAGTTGAATATAGGAAGGCGTCTTTTGTTGCAAGTGGAGTTCATAATGGGTTGTTGGAAGTACAACCCACTGCTGATTGTGTAGTGAAAAATGATGAGATGGATGATAAAGTCATTGTATATGATAGTACTATTGCACAAAGCTTGAGTTTGCAAAACATAAATTTAACCCACATCAACATCCTCATATGGAAAAGAGGAATTTATCCATGAATTAGAAAGTTGTTGATTATGTAGTCAGATCATTAGAAAAACAATGAGAAAGGCTAGACCATGGACTAGTTCCTACCATTGGGATAAATTGTGGTTGGATCGATGGATGGTCATAGCATCATTTGAATGTTTGTGAACTTCATACAATTGTGTCTCATCAACTGTGCAGTCGTAAAATGTTCCTATTATTTACTATTGATTGCCACAACTCCCTTAGTTGTATTTCAAGGGGGACGTTTGATAATGACAAGGTTGTTGATCACTGCTAGTACCTCAGTTGAGTTTCAAGGGGGGAGTTAGATGACAACATACACTATTGTTGTTGCTTTGTTGTAATTTCTTGTGTTTGATTAATGTGATGGTAGCAATGTTAAGACATCTTCATGATTTTTTTTTGCATCTTTTATGCGTTGAGTTTGCCATACTTACATGTCCCATTATTCGTTTGCTAGGTGATGGTGTTGCTTATGTTTGACTCCCTTGTTCAAGCTCTTTATTAACACGTGTTTTCTTTGAAGCATTTATGAGAAAGTTGCTAATGTTTTCCTTTCTTGCGCCTCTGCAATGTCTTCCACGTCAGTGATCAATGAAGCTCATTGAGGTTTCTTGGCTCTCATCTTCATGTTTTTGGTACTTCCATATTTGTGTTTTCGATATTTCCTAATTAGTGTGGGCATTTGTTTTTTCCATTCAATGGACCATTGTGGGATCTACAATTTTAGCTCCATGTTTATTTGAGCACCAACATCCTTCTCTCATTTGGATAGGAGTTTTTCTTCATATGGGTTTTTATCCTTTTCTTTGTTTACAATAGTTTACACTTGGGTACTTTATTAGGCCTTGTTGCCAGGACCCAAATTTTCTTTATGTTTATTCCTTGTGTTTCACTTAAAGTGGGGTTTTAGTGTTGGTATTTTCCAACGTGCACTTTTCCAATGAGCTAGGTGTTGTGAGTTGTAAACTCACATATAGTTGTTATCTATTTAGTTATCATAGCTATCTTTAGTTGGCACCGAGCCTCCTTCATTTTTATAAATGGAGGATATCTCTATGTATTTTCATACGATGTGAGTAATACATAACTCTTTTAGCTATGTGTTATGCACTAATTCTTATCTATTTGCTTAGTTTGGTTAAAGTTGAATAGTTATTTCATTCAGTTAATTATGTATTGATAAAAGAGTTTGCTTAGTTTAGTTAGGATAAGGGAACAAATTGGGTAGGTGTGTACTTGAATTAACAAGGTTATGTATATGCAAGTAGACAACTAATATGTATTAAAGTGTCAATAGCTATATACCCTATGCACAACACACATGGCAAATGGAACTTGCAGTTTGAGTTCACATTTGCAGAATGAGTAAACTTCTATAAAGCACTAAAATACTTACCAATAGAAAAACACATACATTATAAAAACTCAACTTTGCTTGTCCAATATTGAGGCCACCAACAAATTTTGTGTTATTCCACTAACAACACAACTCAAAATGAAACAACTCTTAAGCTCACAAAACAAATTTTATGACTCCATGATATATATATATATAGCAACACCACAATGTAAATTCAAATGCCCCATTTACATCAATTAATTGTGTATCTACATTAATGAACATAGTTCGAGTTAACACATACATATTTGTAGGGCTAAGTCAATCACCTAAGTTTGAATTTGACTTGTTCTTAATATTAACTACCTTTTGGATAAAGCATAGTAGCTAAAATGGTTGAGAAGTAGGTTTTTCCCTCTTTGATTCAATTATTGCCAAGTCCATTTGACCTATTATGATGAGGCTAACATTTATTCTGAGTTTATTTTTTATTTTTCCTCCGGGTATGACAAGGCTAGACTATGGATGTGATTTTAGATATATCCATCTTTACTAAGCCACAAATTATCTAGTTAATACTCCCACTATAAACCCATATATATATATATATATATATATAATAATATATATTATATATATTTAATATATATATAATATTTAAATATATATATTATATATATATATAATATATATATTATATATATATATTTATATTATATATTATATAATATATATATATATATATATTATATATATCAATCAATCAATTGTTTATCTATATTAGCTTGAGCTAGCACATACATACTTGGAGGGTTAAGTCAATCACCTAAGTTTGAATTTTATTTGTTCTTAACATTAATTACTTTGTGGACAAAGCATAGTAGCTGAATTGGTTAAGAGGTAGGTTTTGCCCTCTTCGATTCAATTAATGCCAAGTCCTTTTTTTCTTTTTCTTTTTTTAACTGAAACGGGTATATTTTATTATAGGGGGTTTGGTTGGGCCGGAGCCTAAACAACCAACGTTACACAACATTTCCATACATCTTAATTCAGCTTGATCTACTCTTTAACTTGAATTGAGGAATGCATGATAAGATTGGGCTATTGTCGTTAATATTGAGATTTACTGGTGCTAGGAGGCATCCTTTGTTTGCCATTACATCCACTTCACTATTCGAGCTTCTAAGAATGTGGAAAATTTTGAAGGAAGTGAAGTCCTGCAAAATGATCTTTAATCTTTTCAGAGACTTGTTGAGGATGGTGTTGTTGAACTGGTCCTTTGAGTTGATCTTCTTGATGAGAATTCTGAATCTCTTAATGCTTGACACTCTTTAATGCCTCTATCACGGACAATTTGGCAGGCTTTTGTGAGTCCAAGCAGTTCTTCCTAGTTGTTTGTACGAGGACCAAGCCCCCAACAAAAGCCGTCTTTTCTAGAGTTGTCTAGGGAGTAGATGACTCCACTAGCCCCCGAAGCCCCAGGGTTATCCTTAGAGGCGCCGTCAAAAAATATAGTAGTTTTATTTTGGGACCTCCACCATACTTGAAAGGTATCATCTGGTTCTATAATTCTCCAAGGTGGATTGGGAAGGGGGAGGATTTGGGCATTGCCTTTAGGGTGAGAGCTATGGAGATTCAGCGAGTTCTTTTGAAAGTGGGGGGGGGGGAGGGAGGAGTCTGATTTATGAGATTACAGTAAAACAGATTCAAGGAGAAGGGATTTTGCCTTGGCAGCTGATTTTGCAGGATTGCAAGGAGATTTGTTGAAGGTCAAGTTGTTCCGGGCGAGCTAGATTTCCCAACACACAAATTTGGGGATGGAGAGCCAAATGTGGTACTAGAGTGAATTGATGGGGATATTATGAGGATAGATTTGGAACCAAGAGGACTAGAGATCAGCCATGGAGCTATGCTGGAGAGGGTGAACCTACAATCCGAGAAGAATTAAATTCCAAATCTCTTTGGCAAAATCACAATCTATGAACAAACGAGAGGTTGTTTCTCCAGCATTTATGCACATCACGCATCTGTGTGGTCCTGCTATATTTATTTTTAACAAATTATCTCCTGTTCGCTATTTGTTGTGCATGAGGATCCAGAATTAATTTTTAATTTTTTAATTTTTTAATTTTAATTTTAATTAATTAATTTATTATTATTATTTTTTAAACTTTGGGAAGCCCAGTGATGTTCCAAACCTGTTTCCAAATGGTGGGAGAGAGAAGTCTGTCTTTTTTTGGCTGTAGGGAAATATATCCCATTGCTGAGGTGTAAGAGCCAGAGTCGCCCCATACCTAGCTGTCTGGGCTGTCATGATGAATAGGGGCAGTGTTGATGAGAAGCGGTTTGAGCAATTCAAGTTGACTGTGTAGATGCGCTGGCACGATTGGGAGGTCCTAGTCAAACCAATTCCCACTGTTGTCCCACGAAGAGATGTCAAACAACTTATGAAAGCCTGCACTGAGGAGCCAACCACTTATCTCTCGGATCTCGTCATGGGAATTGAGAGGAGCACAGTTCATTATGCGGTCTTCCCACAATAATTTGTTTTTGCCATTGCTAGGTATGCGGTACATATGATTCTTGAAGCTGCTGATACTATTTCTGCAAAGGTTCCATGTTTGAGTGCCTGTGGGAGTATTGTTCGTTGATAAATGCCTGAGAGAGATCCCCTACGCATATTTGGTCATAAGCGTTTCGCTGACAGGATGTGAAGGGTCAGAGTAGATTTTCCAAAGGAGCTTGCAGCCAATTGCGAGATTAGAGAGAGCTGGGTCTCTGATCTAGAGTCCTTCGTCCAATGTTGGGCGCTTATCAAGATCCCAATTTGCCAAATGCAGTTTTTTGTGATTGCCTTTGCCTCTTTTCCAAAGAAAATCTCTCAAAATACCAGAAATTTGTTCCATGATATGTTTCGGTGCAAGAAGGAATGAGGCTTGGTAGATGGGGAGGGTAGATAAAAGTGATTTTAATAAGATAGTTTTCCCTCCCTTGGTAAGCCAGTAACCTCCCCAAGAGATGATATTGGCTTTAATCTTGTTGATGATTTCATGCCACAGAGTTCTATTATTGACTCCAGATTTGAGAGGTAAGCCAAGATATTTGATGTTGTCCCAATGAGCAAAACACTCAAAGCCAAGAATCTGAGCTATGTTGTTAAGACTATGTTGGTTCACATTCCATCCATAGATCGAACTCTTTCTATCATTTATTAGTGTTCCTGAGGCTTTGTAGTAACTTTTTAGAACTGTGTCAAAGGAGGTAGCTATTCTAATAGAGGCTCCGCCTAATAGGAGAGAGTCATATGCAAAGAGTGCATGGTTTATAGGCGTTAGAACATTCAAAGTTCGAATTCTGGGGAGTCCACCAGTGTTCATTTCTGCAGCAAGCTTCCTGCTGAGAGAATCTTCCATAAGAATATACAGGAATGGGGATAACAGACAACCTTGCCTCAAGCCACGATAGACTTGGAAGAAGGATGCTGGGCGGCCATTGACCAGGGGAGAAATCCAAGGATTTGTGATGCAGGCTTTGATGAGATTGATAAATTGAGTAGGGAAGCTGAACAATCGAAGAACTTGGAGGAGGAAGGAGTGATTGACCCTGTCGAAGGCATTGGCCATTTCAAGCTTGATCAACATCCCCTTTTCTTTCCTTTGTTTACTATAATGGATAACTTCCTGAACTTGAATGACGTTATCCAAGATGTGTCTGCCTTTGACGAACCCCCCTTGGGGAATAGATATTAATTTGTCAAGCAAGGGTTTGATTCTGTTTGCAAGGATTTTGGCCAAGATTTTGTAGGAGGCATTACAAAGGGAGATAGGCCTGAACCTGCGAAAAGTTTCTGGATTGACCTCTTTTTGGATTAATGCTAGTAAGGTTGAGTTGATGCCTCCCCCAACCTTAGCTTTGCTGAAAAATCCATGTATCATTTTCAACAGATCTCTTTTGATGATCTTCCAACAGACTTTGTAGAAGTGAATTGTGAAGCCATCTGGCCCGGGTGCCTTGTCTGATTCCATTGCCCATATAACTTTGACGATTTCTTCTTCAGATAGAGGTTTCAGGAGAGTTTGATTGTCCTCTTGATTGATGAGATGGGGGATGTTGGAGAGGAGGTCTTAGATGTCTTCTAAACTGCCTTCATTCCCAAGCCCATAAAGATTTTTGAAATGATTTTCAGCTACTGTTTTAATTTGGTCAATCTTATTGCAGATCTGTCCTTCTTCATTCTTGATCTCATAGATATGGTTTCGAGATAGGCGGGCTTTGTACTGGCGATGGAAGAATGAAGTGTTTCGATCTCCTGCCTTGAGCCACAGACTACGGGATTTGAGTCTCCAGAACTCTTCTTCCTGTCTGAATGAGTGGTGGGCATTTCTTTGGTGAGCAACCTCTTTATTTAGAATTTCAGGGGTGATGTAAAGACTTTCCATTCCCATTTGCGTAGTTTCCAATAGCTAAACTTCTTTATTTCTCTAATGGGAGAGGGGTTTGGGGAGGTTTCTTAGCCACTCTTTTAAGGCTTTTTTGGTGGCTTTTAATTTTTGCTCCCAAACATAGCTTCGGGTGTCCCATGCAGATTGAACCGTGTCTAAAAAGCCTTCTTTTTCAATCCAAAGAGGACTGAATTTAAAGGGGATTAGTCCAAGATCATCCTCAGGAGCCATGAGGAGTAGAATTGGCTTATGGTACGAGGTGAGTTTGGGAAGAATTTTTGTAGAGATAAGGAGATTTTCCAGTAACAAGGAGCTTTGTAGCAGGAATCTATCCAACCGGGCAGATATGTGGTCAGTCCCAGTTCTATTATTGGTCCAAGTATATTTGCCTCTTACCGGGGCAAAATATATAAGGTCCTTCTGCTACATTAATTCTTCCACCAAAGGCAACAGTTGGTCTCTGGTGTTGTTTCCCCCCTGTTTTCTTTTGGCTTCATGATGATGTTGAGATCTCCACCTAGGATGATGTTGTTGGGGGAGTGGAGGTCTAAAAATTCGGAGAGAGAGTTCTAGCATTCTCGTTTTTCAACATAAATGATAGGAACATAGAGATTAAATAGGGATATAGTTAACTTACTTTCTAGATGCTTGAGCTCGGTAAAGATCCAATGCTGGGTCTCATGAGAGTTAAGCAGGTGGAAGTGATCTTCAGACCAGAGAGTTGCAACACCTCCTGAAGTTCCCCTTGAGCTGACTGCTTTGCCTGCATTCTTCTTCCATTTAGACTTGCTGATATCCATAAGGGCTTGCCCTATGATTTTAGTCTCTTGGAGCAAGAGGATATCTAAGGGCTCTATTTTCAGCAGATATTTGACAGCTTCGATTTTTGGTTGGGTCCCCAAATCTCTGCAATTCCAAGAGACTATACACATTATTTACCTGGCGAGGGATTTAAGATTCCTCCCTTGGAAGGTCTTGCTCTAGTGTTTCTCCCGATTATCATTTCTATTGTGGATTGGATGCCTCACATTTTTAAGCGTTCTGCCTCCTCTTCTCTGACTACTTTGTGAGGCTTCCTGCTTGCTCTCTTCGAGGGCCTCTCATAGATCTCTTCCTCTAAGGAGTAAGAGGGTTCTGCCACTTTTTTCTTTGTTATATTTGCATATGAGGGGATGGAGGGGCTACCCTGAGAGGCACCAGGCGAGGCAGCTTCGCCTCCATCTTTGTTAGCTTGAGGATCTTCAATCTGAGTCGGAGTAATCAGATCTGCTTCTAGAGGATCTGGTGAAGAGCTTCCTTTGGGATTCGGGTTCTCATCCAGGGCTTGGGGGTACCTTTTTTCATTTCCATGTTCTTCCAAGTTGTTCCCCTTGTTGGGTCCTTTCCCATCTGCTTTTGCATGTCCATTTTTCTAAACTGAGGTCCACTATTCTCCCTTCGATTTATCACTCTGTTCTTCAGCTTTTTTCTTGCAGTATCGCGCAAAGTGTCCATAGCCATGGCAGTGTCTACATTTAAAAGGAACCTGCTCGTAGTCCAGCTCTTGAATGTGAGACCATTCAACAACCATGAGTTTTATTGCTTCTGGTAGTCCTTCTTCCAGATCTACTTCCACGCATATTCGGGCATAGGAGTACTGGTCTTTCCTGGCAGCCTGATCGATGTATTTACCAAGGGAGTTGCTAATGATCTGGAGAGATTTATGATTCCAGCAATGCAGGGGAAGGTGGGGAAGTCGCACCCATACTAGGACCGCAGTGGGAACATCCTGGGTTAGATCAAAGTCTGGAGACCATTTGTTTAGATATAAGCCTTGCGGCCCCATGAAATAGGGCTTGTTCCTGAAGATGAGGCTCCGATCCTCGACAGATTCAAACACGAACACGAAGAAGCCCTTGCTTACAAAATAAGATTTGATACCTTCCTTAATCAACAGGGTCCAGTTTCTCTTGATCCAATCTTCAACTGATTTGGGTGAGGGCTAGAGGCCAGTGAACTGCCCTATGAGGCTTCGATCAGCAAGATTCAGTGCTAAGTGGCAAGTTTCTTCCACAGGGAGGGCCACTGTGGGAATGTAATCTTTCTTTTTTACAAATTTTTGTTGCTGTGCTGAAGGGGGCCGTTTGCCGCATGCAGCCACCATCTTCTGGAAATCGAGGACTTCAGGAGGGTGGGGGGCCTCCGAGCCCTCGTCACTGGTCATGGCTGCTTGGGAGGGCGCGTAGCTGCTCAGTTGTGGGCATGCGCAACGCAATAGCTCGAGGGAGCTAGGTCAAATTACAGTGTGTCCTTGTTAAGGTAAATTTTGGCCATAAACATGTACCTCAAAATGTCTCATGGTTTACCACTCAATGCCAAGTCCATTTGACCCATTATGATGAGGCTAATATTTATTAGGAGTTTATTTATTTAATTTTTTTCTTGGAGTATGACAAGGCTAAACTATGGATGTGAGTTTAAATATATTGATCTTACTTAGCTACAAATTATCTAGCTAATACTCTCACTATAAACCATTTTTTGATTAAAAAAAGCAAAGAAAAAAAAACAATTAACTAATGTAGCTATAAATTAAATGGTTGGTAAATGCTTATAAACATCAATTCATAATAAACATCAAAACACTTACTTTATTATACACCTCATACTACTAAAATTAAAAAAACCATAAAAACTAACTAAATTAAAACTTTGTTTTTTAAATTATTATTAATATCATTACCTCAATAGACACTCTCCAACCCAATATATAATGTCTTTGTGTAACATTTTATTGTGTCTTGTTAGGCCTAGAGTTACTCTCTAATATAGTAAAGATGCCACAACTATTTTTGCTTTGTCAAAATAAAAATAACCATACTTGAACCTATTTTCGAAGACGTCACTCTAGTACCTTTTTTTCCTTTTTCGTTTAAGTATCTATCTTTTACTACTTTTTTCATTTTCCATATGATTTCAATGGAAGCATTATATATAATTCACTAAACTACCGCGCCCTGGGCAGGATTAGGGGTTTGGCATTGACGTTCCATTAAAACAAAAATAATTCTAAGATACTTGTCAGGAAGAGCGATCAAGTAAAACCCCAAACTGTCAAGAAACCCAGCTCCCAGGGTTTCCGGAAATAAAATGGTGGAACTGAAATGCGCTTAAAAGGAGCCCCTTTCATACAATTCAATACTGGACGAGCGGAAGAGGCTGGCAGATAGAACACAGTTGGAGTGGGCATTGAAAGCAGCAAAGAGCGAAGCGAAAGGCATGGCTAGCCAGGATTCTCAGATGGAGGCGGTCATCACTGAAGCTGTGCGCTCTCGGTCATCCTACTTCAAGAAACAATCCGAGTAAGCGCGTTTTCTCATTGTTATTTCGAGAAGAAATGTCCGCAACTCTCAACATGTTTTCATAATCGTACGCAGTGAATTCTTCTCACTTATGTACTGCAAATTTTTACCTAGCCCAATTTGGTCTTCGACCGAGTTGAATTGAGATGTAGTTCAGCTATCCGGCTGAGGCAAAATGGTGGTTTAATAATTTAAATCTGGAGAACGTAAGAGAAGTATCAATGGCTGGAATATCGTCAATGTTCTGAAATCGAGATCGAGATTGATATGTTTGAAAGTACGGCATTAGAAAACAAGTGCCACTTTTTTGTTTGTTAACTATGGGCCTGGAAATTGCTTCAGAAACTTAAAATCTGAAATATCAGTTTCAATCAAGAGGACCTGATGTAAATATACAACTAATACCACTAGTTTCTTAATGCGAAGTATTAGTTGTTGATCAACCACTTATCCATGCAGTAGTCTATAACGCGACTTTTTGAAAGCTTTTTCGGCGGATTTCTCCGGTCAAAATCCGGCAGCAATTCATTGGAATCCCAAGTTTGATAGCTAGTTTCTGCACAATCAATGGCTCCCGGGGGTTTTTCAGGGCGCTGAATCCAAATATGCAGTTAAAAAACCATTCTAACTGCTTAAAAATCAAGATTTAACCTCATTTTTTCCGCCGGATTCCGTCAGCAGAATCTCAAAAAGTCGCATTATAGACAACTCCCTTATCCATTTCATCCCTTTCAATTAATGCGAAGATTTTTCTAGATTTGGTGATGGAAGCCCAATTCCAACTTCTCTTGTATTTTATTCACATCTTTCTTGTTTGGATTCTGTCATATTATATACACTAATGCGATAAATGAGTTGTGAAAAGTTTCCTTTTTGCCCCTTGAATTATTGGAAATAATGTTCTCTATTGCGAGCTAGAAGCCTACGCAGGAGTCAGGGCAATTAACTGTTATGACTGAAGTGAAAGGGCCTCAACTAGACTACTAAAATAAGTTTATCAAATAGCTTAACAGCTGTATGTTTATTGGACACGTAGGAATGAAAGAGATTACTAAATTGCAACTCAAAAAATTTATAGACTATGCTGCAGGCAAGAAGAGGATGGCATCAACAAATCAATAGGCTCACAAATAATAAGCAAACCCATCCTTCCAAAGGCCCGAAACAAAAGCCCCAAAAGGTATCATTGCAGGGGAATTATCGTGTTGATTTGATTGTAAACAGAACGACTTCAACATAGTCTTTGCATTTCCAACACTATTAAAGATAAATTTTGTATTTTTTAAAAGCATTTTCTATTAATGATGTGTTTCTTGTGGCCAATTAGATGCTTCTTAACTTGAAAACGCTGTATGCAAGATCAATTTAGCCTTAAGTTTCAACTATGTTTCTTCTAATTATAACCCTTCTAATGTTGACCAATATTATGTAATGTCCCTTCCTAAAAGTATTTGTCACAGGTTTTAATCTCCCACAATTTTGAATGATTTTTGATGAATTTGGAACCCATCTAGTTTTGACTTAGGGACTTAGGAGAAGTGAGGCTGAATTATATCATTAGTGGAAGGTGGGGGCCACCCACATGGGGAAAAATGCACTTGGGCAATTCTAATTGCCTTGGAGGGGAAGTCGAAGGGCTAGGGAGAGGGGCCCACATGGGGAAGGAAGGTGCACGGAGTTATAAGTAGAAGGAACTCCCCAACACAAGGCATCATTTGTCTATCGAACTCATTTGTGTTGCTCGCACTGGTAGCTGTTTAGCACCGAGTTTTCCAGGTGGGAGACTAAACCTTCTTCAACGGTCTTCAAGTGCCACCCTAGGAAGGTAATTCGTACTACCGTGGAGGAGAGTTGGAGGAGTTTCACAATCACATCACTCAGCCTTTGACTCAGCCAATGCATGTTTTTGGAGGATGTAGGAGGGGAACATGCAGGTGTTGTTTGGGGGTTCATCTGGGCAGCATTTGCTGGGAGAGTTTGGGTACTGGAGCTACAGTGGATGATCAACCTTTTGGGAAGGTTTTGGGGCAGGAGACTGCTACATTTGGGTAGATCGATTTGCAGTTTTGCAGTCACTTGGGCTTGTGCAGAGAGCCATCACTGGGCACACATGGGAATTGGAGGAAGGAGTTATAGAGCTGGAGTTTGCCGAGAGAAGTAGGGAAAGCCTTAGAGGTGAGCATCTCAGCATTTGGGGGTGATTTGGAGGGCCTTTCCAGCCAGCTACAGGTAGGCCATACTTTCTAGCGTGAGGAGGAGGATGTGGTGCTTGGAGGCCGAGTTTTGGGGGTTGAACCAGGCCAAAGACTTTTTGGGTTTTGGTTGAGGAACTGGAGGCTAAATTTGCAACATTTTCTGAGCACGGTAGGTGGAGTTTTCATCACATTCTTTCCAGCAGGCAGCATAGAACCATCTTTGGAGCAACAATTGTGGAACATTTGGGCTGTTGTTTGTTCACCTGGGTTTTGTCACGCTTGCCAATTGAGGCAACCCTAGGTGCATCTTTCCAACACTATTGTACTTGGAGCGTACTTGCTCCAAGAAAAATTAATAATATGGCTCAGATGGTGCTTGATTACAGTGTTTTCATGGATGTTTGTTGATTGTTTCCCATTTTCTGGTGTTGGATTTGTTTATTTGCTTTGTATATCACTGTTCATCCTAGTTAGGAACATTACATATTATCTCATGTGACTATAGGAACTTTTGTAATATTGACTTACTAGTAACCAATCAGATAAATGATAATGCGAAAGGGTCGTAGCCACCATGCTTCATACTAAAGGACCTTGCAGATGACCAATGCAACTTATGCAAGTGGTAGGCAAGGCATTATAGTTGCTAGCCATTGGAACACATTGGATGATATATTAGATATAAATATTCATGCTGTGATCTACTTGACCCCTTCATATTTTTTGGATTTTGAATTTGCAATTTAATTGAATTTTGTAATCAATTTATTCTATCTGTAGCTTGTTTTCTTTTGTGCCTTGTAGGTCTTCAAAGGTCACAACGTGTAGGCTTCAAGGACTTGTTGACCTACAAGGCTCATGTAATGTTTGGCTACAAGGAAATAATTTTTGTATTTTAGTAAATACAACTAAATAGATAAACATTTTCATTCAATGTTTGTAAAACTTTTGGTATACAATAATGGAGATATTTTCTAAACAAATTATAATTTCTATGTTGAAGTTTGTGAGTAAATTAAATTTATTAATAGTGCCCATAAAAGTGGGTTGATTAAGTATATATATGTATTTTTTATTTTTTTGTATCTTTAATTGTTTTTTTGTTAATTAGTGTCCTTCTATTAGATCATAATTCATGCATACATAGTATATCAAGTTGCCTCCTCACTGTCATGGTCTGCCATAAGGGAAACCAAACCAACGATAGTGGAGGTGCTAAATCAGTCTTTTGTCTACTGAGATGAGCAAAAATAGTCTTACTACTTGAGCATCCCTATGCGAAGACAAAAGTCTGGCCCCATTGTCAAACCATTACATACAAACTACTGGGTAACACTGGCATACCATGGTTGTAAATTATATAGAAAAGCACAAAACAAAAGACTTATGCATGCATTATTCATCAAAGGACGTTGTCGGGGCCAGATCTTGCGCACTTGGGCCTATTGGAGACTCGAGAGTGACTCCTGTTACCCACCACCTGTGGGTAGGATGTATATGAGATTTTTTTTTATCTTAGATGGTCCTTAGCCGAATGCAAACAACCCCTTGTAGCCAGCAGATAGCTCAATGTGCCATTATCTCTGCGACCTAAGCCAACCATGTGGTCCCTCGCCCACTTGTTATGATTATATGTTTGAAGGTAGGCTTCGCGACCCCGAAGGTATGACTTTCATTGGTGTAGTTGAGTAATTTTCCTTACTTGTTATGGGCACTTTTGGGCATGGATTGGTGGGGGGATTCAGCGGAAAGAGTGGGTTAGGTTTGGTTTCTTGTCTCCATTCCCTGATTTCGTGGTTACCCTTGTATCCTAATCCCGTGGGATCTCCTTTATTGGCCATTAGCTTTAGGGATGACACTACTTGGGAAATCTCGACTTTGGTTGCGTGGCTTCTCGACACCACATACATCACCCCCTTCTACTCGTTATAGCCCTATTCATCTCTTTTCCCATTCGGGTCCACATGTGTCCACTGGGTCCACATAGGGTTAGCCTCCCCCTCCCCTTGTCCACACCTCAAGTTGGGCTTGGAATGATGCAACTAAAAAGAAAAGAAGAAGCATAATTTGGCCACTCTCAACATGAAATGTACCACAAAATGCAAAATATGGTCGGGACATGCAAATTTAGCATGTGGGCAAAGGCCAAACATGAGCTCTACCCCTTATCCATGGCCATCACCTTAGTTCCTATGGGCCTAGAAGAGCCCCCTCCATCATTAAGGAACCCATGGTTGCCCCAACCCTTGGTGGGCGATGAACCACCCCACCTTAAGGGGGCATCCACTGCTCTATATACAACACATCATGCTGTCATCCCCTGGAGCCTCGAACAACTATGAAGAAAAATCAATCAAAGGCAAAAGGCATATGAAGAAGGGCGAACAAAAGTCGGGGTAATTCATGTACCACGATTTGCTCCCTCCTACACTCATATACCCAGGTATGGGCTTCCCTTATTATAGCTACCCTTGCACCTTGAAATGTGGTTTGAATGATTCCCCTGATCCCCACTCCATTCCATTATTATTTGATTTGCCACCTACCACTTGAGGAATATACCATGGACATGTCACCCCCTTTAGAGGTTGAAACCAACTAATAGTGTCCTTGGTTAACCCCCTATTGAGCTTGGAGACACTTGTACATGCCAAAGCCCACTATGAAAGGGCATGCCACCATGAAGGGCCCCATTGATCCCATGACTTGTAAGCTTTATTACTTGATTATTCTAATGACTTGTTGTATTGGAGGGCAAAGGGGACGCATTAGATCTTATACAAGATTGCAGGTGGGTCTTCATTTGGGGCTTGGTCTCCCTATACGGGGTCCAAGCCCTCCAGAGGGCCACATTGGCACTTGTAGGGTGAGCGTTGAGAGCCATGGGCTTCCACCATAGCAAAGATTACTTCATGGATCCCCAACACCGATCGTTGATTGCTTGTGTTCCACCTTTTGGATGAGGATGATGCACCTGGCTCACCATGCCCAACCGACTCCACACTTGAACCATACACTTGGCAGATGTTCCAGGGTTTAGAGGATGTCTCTTGCTGTAGAGGGAGGGCTTACATCACCACCCTAGCCCTTACAGATGGTTTACAGGCATTTTCGATCCACTTGGAGACCCATGAGGATGTCCTTGTGCCCCCACACCCACTTGGGAGCACCATAGGTTCTTGGTTGGAAAATAAGGGGCCAACCCTTTGTCCACTATGTTTGAAGTCCATTTCTACATCATGGCACCCCTTGGACTTCATTCAGCCTCCTCAAAGGCCCAACGACTCACTTTGTTGATCATTCGACCCTCTTGAGAGACTTATCTTTACATTATTGAGCTATTTGGTGGGCTTGTCACCAAAAGTATTGTTATTATTCACATTATTTTATTTTAGGGGCTCAATTAGGCCAATTTAGCTAAATCGAATTCATTCGAGAAATGTATAAATAGAAGTGAGATGATTCATTTTGATCATCATCACTTAGATTGGGCTATCTCCTCTTGTGAGAATTTTGCTATCCTTCTTGGAGGACGAGTTTGGATGAATGGATGAATTTTGATGTTTGGATCTCTTTCATTTTGTCTTGGAGCTTCTCTATTGACATATCTTGATGATTGGATATACTCTTTCTTACATGTAAGTGCTCTTTTAATGCTATTCGTGTTATTTACCTTTGTCACATGCATGTTGCTGGGATTTTTGCTATAATGGGCTGAAATTTACTGCTTTTCTTATGCGAAAGTGTGGGAATATGATCTTTTATAGCGCTACATCATGTCATGGGCCATGTATGAATGAGTGAATCTTCCTAGAGATAATTTGTGTCAAAATTTATCATGACATGTCATCAAATATTGCAAATCGTAGTGTAAAGACCTTGAAGCTGCGTCTCTCATGCTCTAATGCCATGCGAAGTTGTTTTCAAGGCCTCCTTGACCAAGTGAATCTATTCCAAACTACAAATTCTCCTTGACTCCATCTCTCTCAAAGGACAAGGCACTAATCCTCCATTGGTGATTATTTTCAATACTTATTCTTCTCACCTCCCTCTTTTTCTAGGCCTAACCTACATAGGTTACCTAGGGCATCAATTATCTCACAATCTAGCCATCCAAACACTTCGATTTTTGGTCTACAATTGCGTTGAAATTTGTTCTAGAGGCCCTCTAAATTTGAGGCAAATCCGATGGTGGGATCTCGAGATATAACGAGCCCTAGCTCAATGACTGTTTCTTGCCCTAGGTTTCCCTTGGCTAGTGACCTCGGATCATTGCATTCTATTCCAAGAAGATTTGCCCATTGATCCACTTCTCTTCCACAATTAGGTCAAGCCCCTCCTTGAGTGACCAATTCCACTTGGCCCTTTGTGGTCCCATAACTTGTTGACTCCAATTCCACAAAGACCACTTGGAAACCAAGTTTTCACAAGGATTTCTAGGACTAGGTATCTCCCTTACAAGTCTTATCCTCAAACTCTAGCCCTTGAAATCCCCTTAGCCCTTCCTAGGGAGCCTTATTCCTTATTTCTCAAGCAAGCAAACCATACAATTGAGTCTATATTGTGAATAGGCCTTAGGAATCACTCATCTGTTCATTGGCTCATTCATGTAGTGATTCCCTTTATACCGGGTCTCCTCCCATCAATGAAAGTCTGTAGAGTAGGGAACCTTAGTTGAGGTGACAGTGGGCTAGCGCTCCATTATTGCCCTTGACCTAACGGTTGCCCTTTTAGGACCCCTGCTAGTTTGAGCGGTAACATTGAAAATTCCTTTCAATATAGGCTAGCCGGGCATCCACTCTGACTAGACAAGAGCACTAGTATCTTTGAATTTGTTTGATGTGTTGAGGTAGGCTATGATTTCATTGCGATTCTCATGTTTTTCTTTCATGACGCAGCCCAACAGAGTTTTCATTTGCCAATGAATGGTGACAGAATGAAGATATTGGCTTCTACACCCCCTATTATGGCCAGGGTCTGGGAACCAGCCAAAGACTTCAACTTGAATTTCAGAATCCAAATGGGCTTGTCGTTTTGTTCTATCAAGGCTTCAAAATGTTCGATTTCTTCTTGAACTTTAGTAGGGGTGACAAAAAGGTAAATTTCAGTATTTTTATTTTTGTTTTTAAATTTTATTAATAATTGTAATTTTTAATTTAATATTGAGCCTTCTCTTTAACATTAAATGCACAAAACATACAAAATTCAGAGAGTTTGGTAGGCTTGCCATAGGGGAAATCGAGCTCATCTGATAGTCCACGAAGAAGCTTGCCACAGGCGAAACCAAGCTCTTCTAAGAGTCCAAAAAAGCATAATTGAAGATAATAGTAACAAGAACTTGTAATGTCTATGATCCAAGAAAAGACTATAACCTTTAGGGTCCTCGACTAAATCTGGGCTAAGCCTATTATCATGGATAGAAGACATAAAAATCATATAAAATCTAAGAAAATACATCTAAAAACTTGCAGAAGAAGGGTTGTAGTCCAGGGGGATCTTGGAGTTATTTCCTCCTTGTAGTGACCAGGCTTATGTGAACTAGGAATACTAGCTAGGCTAGAGAAAGGTGGGAGCATATCTTTTGAATTAGGATTGGATTCTCTTGGGAGCCATTCAACACCCTCAATCCTTTACACTCATCTACATTTGCAGCTCCTTTTGTAGCTTTTTCAATTGAGATCGGAATACCAAAGACCCTCTTGACAAAGGCCTCAAATTTGGCCTCAAAGATCAAAGATGTTGTCTAGATCTAGAATCTCATACCACTTTGGGGCCGTCGCTTGAGCTACCTATCTTTCATATAGTCTAGTGCTCTATTTTAAAAAACGACCGAGCAGACTGAGCCAGACCCTCGGCCGGTCCAGCTGGGCAGAAAAAATAGCCCGGTGGTCGGTTTGTTACTGAATCGGCTGAGCCGAGCCGATTGAGTCTACCAAACCGAGCTGATTGAGTCGACCAAATCGAGCCGACCGAGCCGAATCAACCGAGTCGACCGAGCCAAACCCCTGGTCGATTTGTTAAGGTGTTCTGGTTGGTGGATGGGGAAAGATTGACTATGGACTTCATTTGTGAGGCTATGGATCAAGCAAAGGAGCAAATAAAGGCAACATACAAGGATAAAGTGGCTAAGTATGGGCCCATTTGGGAAATCATTGATCAAAGATGGAACAATCAACTCCATCGCCCTATACATGGCACATGTAACTGGGTTTTTTTCTGAATCTAAGGTGTCATTATAAAGCTCTGGAGGTAGAAGCTTCACTGGGGAGGTTAGCAGTAGCCAGTAGTATTGGTGCCTAGTGATGTTTTACAATTTACTTTTGTTGTCGAGGCCATTTAGAGCCTCCTTGGTTTTGTGTTTTTGTTTTGATCTATATAATGTATGTATTGGACAGTGCACTAGGTGCCATTTTGATATAATGGATATATCCATGAGCCTACTTTGATAATATGTTGTCTTCTCTCTATATTCTAATGTATTATGTTTGGAAACATGAATGAAAATCTTTAAATTTGTGTTTTCTCATAAAAAAATAAATATTTAATGTATTTTTTACAACGACTGAGTCATTGAAATCAAATCGGTCGAGTCGATCTCGAGTCAGAGTCGGAGTCAACTCTCGATCAGTTCCGAACCCGAGTCTTGGACCCAACCTTGAGCCTCCATTAGTATGCTAGCCGTGTTAGTGTCCTCCAATAGTTGTTGAACTTGCATATCTACATCCTTAATTGTAGCCTTGCTCTCTGCTGGGTAGCGATATAGGAACTGGTTTTATGCTCGAGTCATGTTTTGTTTTGCGTGAGTCACGTAACACTACCCTGGAACCCATAACTCGAGTTGTGCCTTAAGAGGCAAGGATGGACCTTTTCCCTTTGCCATTCTATTTGTGAGTAGGGGCCATTAAATCAAACTCCTAGCAAGAAGACAATCCATCATCGTCGCACGCTTCCCAATACTTGAGGCTTACCCCCTAGAACCACTGAAGACAAAATGGGGAGTCTAGAACTAGATGAACACCACAAAAATAGATAATTTCGATGAGCATTCATCGAACAAAAATACAAATCCATGCATTGTAATAGGCTACCTACCTACCTAATATTTAACCCAAAGACTACATCCACCTTAGAAAATGATGGAACATTCATGGTGGATGTCTTCTCACGAGGCCAAAACAATGATAGGGGGGGCTTTCCCCATGCCACTTCCCATGACGCTAATTGGGTTGGCATTCTTCCTCGCGCAAGCCAATATTTGCTATCATCCACACCCTCATACCTAGAGGTACTATTGCATTGTAGTTGCAACAAAGGTGATGGTTGAGGAGACATGTATTGTTTGAATTCCTCAATCATGACACCTGATGAACCGAGCCTTGATTTTCATGCTTGCCATGCACCTAGGCCATCTGCCACATTGCTAAGCTTGCCCTTTGTCTCATGTTCTACACCATGTACAGAGCTCGACACCCCAAAAATGGGTTGATAAAGTTAAATCCTAGGTTGTTTTTCTTTTAAACTATTAAAAGTTATTTTTTGATTAATATAAGGGGCACTATGAATCAATACCTTTTGCATTCACATGGTAAAAATGGCATTTCCATCATGTCTATAAAGGAGTTGAGTGTTGTTCTCTACAATTGGAACCTAATGCCTTAACTAGTGGACCTCACCCATGTTGATGCTTGGTCCATAATCACATCCAATATTGGATAAGGGCAAGGACTTCGGTAAATGACTATTGCAAGCTTGAATTTTTAGGATTGAAAAGGGCTCCTTTATATTGATTGAATGGTTGGATTGAACAAAGATCCATTGTTTTTTAAATAATGAAGTTTTCTATTTATAACTTCACATTATTTGTTTTCATGACACAAGGTACATCTGGCAAATGACCATTGGCAAACATGGCTCCCACATGACCCACTTTTATTTTACCACGTGGCTTCATTTAGTGTTACCCAAGGCCTCAACTATATTATCTAAACCCTTTAATAGTTTTCTAGAAGGTGAAAGATATTATATAATACATATTAAAGCCTGGTATGTATATGTGTGTCTGTGTATTTGTATATCCTTGAATCTTTCATATCCTTGTCCCAGTGATTCAAGGATTGAAGATGCTCCAAGGAGAATATGTTGTTCGTCTTTGATACCAAAGACTTTAATTAGCTATAAGAGAAGGCATGAAGAGAATTCACATGGCAATGAATGACATCAGTAAGCCAACATATCAAGGGGTAGGAGGCCTTTTATTATCTTAAAGTAAAGGATTATATCTTGTCGATGGAAGGGTTGTACATGTTGAGATTCCTATCACTGTTATTGAGATAATAGAGGAATAGATTCAACTCACCGATGTGTTCTAATAGTATTGTTGAAGGTCTGATAGCGAATTGTTGACATAATTCCTTTACTAAAACAAATTGTTAAGGTTATGGGATTTAATCTCTTTGGTAGAATTATCCTTGATCTTGGAGGTTGACAAGGTTTTGACAAACATAAACCACAAAGGGAACTCAACCTAGCGAGGCTCTATAAATCCCTTCTTGTGACTATTTCCAACTAATATCGCAAGTTGAGAAAATAAACAGATCCAATCAATCTATGATAGCCATGTGCGTTCTAGGTAGGCTTCTCACGATTTCCATGTCAGTGCCACATCAACCATGATGACATCTTGTTAACACTTAAAACTGTCAAATCAAGAGAAAGAAATGTAGTTTAATGTTTTGATTTTGTTGAAAATGTAGCGAGCAAGGTCTTCTGGCTTGTGCCTTAGCCAGTGAGGACCTCGAATTGTCCTTCTCCCAGTATGAGTGTGAGCTTGTGAGGTAGACGTCAGCGAGGATGAGTTATTTCCAGTTTACTGGAATAATCATCAAGTTAGCATGAGTAGAGTTGGAGCTTCAGTTAAGTGGAGTCTTCATCAGTTTAGTTACAGACTGAGGTGGCAATTACATGTTCAGTTAGAGCGAGTTAGTCTTCAATCCCGATTGAAGGAAGAACGAGTTAAGAACTCCAGTGTTTATTGGAGAGAGAAAGAGTGTCACTCTTAGTTAACTCGTCAATTAGAACTTGAGTTGGAAAATAGAATTGGGCCTTCTTGCATGTTTGAATTGGGCCTATAAAGAGAGGATGAAGGCACAAGGAATTAATATTGTTTTGTGCACAAAGGTTTGTGTGACAAGATAGAGCTCATGAGTTTGTGAGAGAGCCTTGATTGTGGAGAGTGAAGTAATTGTTTCCTAAGAAATAGGGGGAACAGGTGCACTAGAATTTAGGAGATTGGTTGTGTGTAGAGCTTGAGGAGTTGGGGTCCTAAAAAATAGGAGGCAGGAAGTGTGCAAGGATTTAGGAGGCTTTATTGTGCAAAGATCAAGGAGAAGTGAGTAGGTTTTGCTGAGCAAGTCGAGGCAACAAAGGAACAATTGCTTGCTAGAGGGCAGAGATCAAGCAGTTATCGAGGCCAACCAAGATCAATTGTATCAACTAAGATTTGTGAGAGAAGTAGAACACTTTCTCAAAGAGACAAATTGCTTTAATAGATCCAATTGCTCAAGGACATTCAACAAAATCCCACATCAAGGAAGTGGGTTTTCCTTGTTGTTTTTCCTAAGAAAAACAATTGTGTCAATTTGTGTGCATGTGTTTTTATTTTTGGTGTTTTTATTCATTTGCTTATAATTTGTTAAGAGACTCTGTATCTTGGTGAAAGTAAATTAGGTTTCATTTTTCAGTTGCCTTGTTTTTAGTGATTCACTAAGTAGTTGCAGAGTTTCAAAATTTAACATGGTATCAGAGCAAAGATCGATATAAATACCAACAACAGATTGACCAATTAGTAGACAACGCAGATCAAGCAAAAGGCTAGCGCTAGAGTTTGAAGAGCAGAGTAGAGCAGTTCTTTGGATAACTGTATGCTGTTCCTAGGACTAAGGTCGGATCACAATTTACTAATTTAGAGGAAGCCTTAAATTTTTGTGCATGGAAGGAGCATATAACAATAGTGTTGGAAGATAATGGGGTGATAGAATTTGTGAAGAATTAAATAGTTCCACCTCAAGATCCTCAACAATTCGCCCAACATAGGATCATTCTTGAGGGGATCAAAGACCATATTATTCCTCATCTTCATGAGAAGAAGACAACATATGAGATTTTTAAAGCCATCTTAGATTTGTATTAGATTTCTAGTGATACTAGGAAGCTTGCTGTCAAAGAGAAGTTAAGAAGTATCCGAATAAGCAAAGGAGAGCTCGTCATCACATATATTTCAAAGTTCACTTAGATTTGGGATGAGCTAGGCAGTGTCGGCAAGATAGTAGCAAAAAAAGACCTTGCGAGTCTTGCGCTTGTGGGACTCCATAAGTCTTGATATAGTTTCCAAGATGCAGTAAGTGGCCGAGAGAATATTCCCAGTTGGGAAAGGTTATGGAGTGATTGTGTTCAAGAAGGGATCTAGAGAAGCACGGGAGTTGGTAGAGAAGCTCCAATAGAGGACGCGGAGAACTTTGCCCTGGCAAGCAAAGGTAGCAGAGCCAAGGGAAAGAGGGGCCAAAGAGAGGCCAAGTCCATTCATAAGGGCAAGAAGAAGAAGGATCTACGCAAGATCAAGTGCTTCCATTGCCATGAGTTGGGGCATTGTTACCACACAATCTAGCAAGGCCCTAAGGGAGGGAAACCTAAGGGACAACTACTAGACTAAGTGACAACAATGGGACAATGACCCACTATCATCTCAATCAAGGTGCCATGCTCTTTACGAACTTTCATTGATGGGAGGAGTCCTGGTAGGATGGAAATCTCTTGAAATTGATATGTCAATAGTGATTTGACAAAGCCTATTCAAGGAGAGACACATTAAAGGCTCATTGCTTCAAAGAAGCTAACACGCTTTCCAAGAAAGACCTTGGGATGAGAAGATCAAGACTTAGAGTTTGAGATTTGCAATGATAATAAGGCATGCCTAAGGTCAAGATTCCAGAAGGTGAGGTAGGACTTCTCAAGAAGCACTATGTGATGATTTGACACTTGAGAAGGCTCTTTGCTCCTCTTGGGAGTCCTATTTAGGAATTGCGCTAGACCTAGGGTTTTATGAATTATCGTGGGAAGAAAACTTCCAAGGCACTCGCTAGGTCAAGGCAAGGGAGGGGAAAGGGTCTCTTACGATTTATTCCACCGAATACAATGATCATACAACCCTCAAGAAAGCCACCAATCCAAGGAAATACAAGCTAGGTTTCCCTTCTTGTGCACAAGGTTTTATGGAAAATTTACTGTGAGAACTCCACCAACATTTGAGATCATCAAGGAGAAACACTAAGGAAGAGCTCTATCCAAACAGAATCCAAAAACTTCCTCTCTAAGAGATTTCGCTTGATGCCCTAGCTCGCTGTCATAAGAAAGAGGGGCCGAAATTTGAAGAAGAGAAAAGGGGGAAAGAGGAGTTGATCACCAAAGGACTTAGGCTAGTGCCTTCTCCCTTGGGTTTATGGAGTCCTAGATGCGTTAGATAAGCCAAATTTGTCTTCAAGGAGGCTAAAAGATGATGCCCTAGCTACCACCTTTCAAAAATTACTTGCTATTGGAATATGGAGTTTCATGAAGAAAAATAACATTTCATCACTAGGAACATTCATTGCATGCTATATCATGGATAACATATGCAAGAGGCAACCAAATGACTTTCAAAATGAACTTCAACAAAATTAGGGCACAATAACATTTACCCTAGTTGCAACAATTACATACAATAGACAATTTGCAAAGAAAATTGTCATCAATAAAAGCACATACAAAGTAGCCATGCAAGATATCCATCCATATTCAAGAAGTAGCTCTAAGACAAGATCAAAAATCAACTCCAAATATCGTAGTGCATCCAAGATACTCCAAAGTTTTCGAGATAAAAAGTGCGAATTTGCCTAAGAGGGCCGGAAATCCCCAAGTGATGATGATGCTCTCTCATAATGAGAGTGAGTTCTATTTATACGAGACTTGGTCCAATTTCTATTTTAAAGCCCCAAACATTATAATAATGTGCAAAAACAAAGCCTTGGTCATAAGCTAACCAAATAGTTATGATAAATTTAAAATTATGAATCAACCCATCCATGAGCTAGCCAGAATGGTGACGTCATGATAATGTAGGGTTGTTGGAGCCTGGAGGGCCACGTTTAGTCCTCTAGGTGCCAAGATGAGAGAGAGGGCTCCATAAATGACAGACAAGTGGATGACCCCCTAGTCTCCATGTACATCATCATGTGGTGCTCAAAGTGTTTTTGGGGCACAAACGCTGGTCTCATGGGTCTCCTAATGAATGAAGAGCCTATACAATGCTCCAAACGAGGGCTCTGACAATGGTGCTTGCCCTCCCATGTCTCAAAGGTGAGACAAACCTCCTCTTGGCCTTGGATCAACTGCCACGATCATGCTAGTCAACTGGGGAACATTGATCCAAGTGCGTCTTCTCACAAGTAATGTGGGGAAATGAACAAACCGCTGAAGGTGCAGAGGGTGCCCATGGCATGAAATGATGCTCTAACACATGATGGAGTCCCATGGCTCTCAACGCATCCACTACTAGTGTCAATATGATCCTTAGGTGGGCTCGGGCTCCTTGACCAGCCCAGGATGAAACCACCTGCCAATTACATATAAGATCCAATTTGCTTCCTCACCATTAGGTATAGTAATTCATTAGGGCATCAAGTGAATCAAGCTTGTTAATCAAAGGCATAAGTGAGACTTCATAATGGGCTTACCTTCCAATTTTGTGCCTTAAGCTTGTAATAGTGTTACCTCCCTAGGTAGGAGTGGCTAATAAGCAACCCTATTAGGTGTTCCCAACCCCTAAGAGGAAAGATAGGTCC
Source organism: Pinus taeda (assembly GCA_000404065.3). NCBI lineage: Eukaryota > Viridiplantae > Streptophyta > Pinopsida > Pinales > Pinaceae > Pinus > Pinus taeda. Next base: position 171,541 of record APFE031011113.1, read on the forward strand.
AAGGCACATTTTTCAATTGATAGGGGTCATGTAAATAATGATGAGACAAATAGGGACACAGGGGTCTCAAAACCAAATGCCATGGGTTCAAGGATGGTAATGATGAGGGATGTCCACATATCTAAGTGTAGAGGTGTAGGAGGGAGCAATCGTGGATACATGAGTTAGTCTGAACTTTGTTTTTCCACCCTTCTTCATTTGCCTTTCGCCTTTTGTTGATTTTTCTTTGTATTACCGCTTGGGGCTCCAGGAGATGAGAGCATGCTATGTATGATATAAGCAACTATTACCCCGTTAAGGTGGGGCAATTCATTGCCCACTAGGTGTTGGGATGTGCATTAATGTTGTAGGGGCACTCATGGGGCCCTAGGAACTAAGGTGATTGCCGTAATCGAGGGGTGGAGCTCATGCTTGGCTTTTGCCCATGCTCTAATATAATGTCCCAACTATCTTTTGCATTTTATAATATTTTTTTTCTTGCTTGTGGCCATGATATGCTTTTAACCCTTTTTTTTAGCTGCATCAACCTCCAGGGCAACATTTCCAGGCTTGACCCAAACATGTGGACAAGGGGAGGGGAGTACCAGTGCCTTGTGGTCCCAGTGGTCATATGGACCCAGAGAGGGAAGATGATGAAATAGGGCTTGTAATGTGCGGAGGGGAGTGAAAAATGTGAAATAGGAAAACGAGACCTTGCTACCAAAATTGGGGTTTTCCAAGTAGTGCCCTTCCTGAAGCTATAGGTCAATAGGGGAGATCTCACGGGATTAGGATTGAGGATTGACCCTTCATTTAAGGTGAGGGAACAAAACTACAGTCAAAACCCCTCCTCCTTCCAAGTCACTCATTAATCCATGCCTAATGTGGCCAAGGAAAAACAATATAAGCACCTAATTCTACAATGAAAAGCATCCCTTTAGGATTGGATGACCCACCTTCAACCATAAAATCTTGACAAATGGGCAAGGGGACATATGATTGGCTTAGGGAGCGAAGATTGAATGGCACAATATATCAACAACACTGGTGGTTGTTAGGGGTTGCTAGCTGCTAGTTGAAGACAAATCTAAGAGAAAAAATCCTCCTATGGGGTCACCCACTTTGGGTGGGTAACAAACATTATGTCGCCAAGTGTCCTAATCCAAAGGAGTCTAGTAAGGATAATGTAATTGCATCAACGGAGGATGCATTTTGTGCCTAGTTTGAGAAAGATTTGTCATTGATAGCTTGCATGGCAAGCTCAACAGACAACCGTGCATGGCATATTAATTCATGAGCATCCTTCCACATTACCGGGAACAAGAAGAATTTCAACCACCTGAAGGAGAAGGACATGCAATTTCAGATTGAACTAAGGGATGATGGCATGTATGTGGCTAGAGGAGTTGGTATTGACAATTTTCAATGAGGGTCAAGCAATCCTCTTCATCTCAAAGGTGTCCTCTATGTTCCAGGCTTGAGCAGAACCTTGTTTCAGTTTCTACACTTGAGGACAAGGGTTATGATGTTATCTTCGGTAGAGGTAAGGGTTACCTCAAGCACTTAGCTTATGGATGTGTGAAGCAGATAGGTGCGAGCATGAGGAATCTCTACAAGTTCTAGGTAGAGACAGGTGCAACAAGGCAGGAAGTGCGCAACATTAAGAAGTAATGGTTGAGGAGATCAGAGCTCTGAGGGAGTCCTTAGAGCAAGAGTCGGTTAGAATACTTGAGAAGAAGCTACTCAAGGATGAATCTCAGCCAGTATCACAGTTTGAGTCTCAACTAGTTGGTAGTTGGGTCAACCAACAAGATGATGAGGAGTAGAGCCTAGGGCGAGTGGAGGTAGCCACTCAGTAAGTGACTCCCAGTGTAGGAAGAGTTCGAGTCGGGTGGGCAAACAAGTTGTTTAGGGGGTGTTAGGAGAGAGTTGAATCTCCCAGTACCACATTCAAGTAGAGTAAGCAGCCGTAGAGATCCACAGGGTACATGGCACTTATGACTGAGGTGATAGACTTAGATCATAGGAGCATGGTTGGAAGGAAAAGGTCTTTAGATCAGATTTCGCAACAGGAAGCAGGGAAGTCTTCTAGTTTAGAGGGAGCAACTGTAGCAACAGATAACGTGGTAGTGTTGGATATAGATCCAAGTGGAAGAGGTTCTTCCAAAAGTACCTTCCTTGCTAAGAGGGAGTGTTGAAAATGTAGCGAGCAAGGTCTTCTGGTTTGTGCCTTAGCCAGTGAAGACCTCTAATTGTCCTTCTCCTAGTATGAGTGCGAACTCGTGAGTTAGACTTTAGTGAGGATGAGTTATTTCTAGTTTACTGGAATAATCATCAAGTTAGCATGTGTAGTGTTGGAGCTTCAGTTAAGTGAAGTCTTCATCGGGATAACTACAAAATGAGGTGTGGCAGTTACATGTTCAGTTAGAGCGAGTTAGTCTTTAGTCTTGATTGAAGGAAGAATGAGTTAAGAACTCAGTGTTGATTGGAGAGAGAAAGAGTGTCACTTTCAGTTAACTCGTTAATCAGAACTCGAGTTCTAAAATAGAATTGGGTCTCCTTGCATGTTCAAATTGGGCATATAAAGAGAGGACGAAGGCACGAGGAATTGATATTGTTTTGTGCACAAAGGTTTGTGTGACAAGATAAAGCTCACGAGTTCGTGAGAGAGCCTTTATTGTGGAGAGCACATGGATTGTTTCCTAAGAAATAGGAGGAACAAGTGCACTAGAATTTAGGAGATTGGTTGTGTGGAGAGCTTGAGGAGTTGGGGTTCTAAAAAATAGGAGGCAAGAAGTGCGCAGGGATTTAGGATGCTTTTAGTGCGTAGGGATCAAGGAGAAGTGAGTAGGTTTTGCGGAGCAAGTCAAGGAGGAAACACAGGAACAAATGCATGCTAGAGGGTTGAGATCAAGCAATGATCAATGCCAGCCAAGATCAATTGTATCAAATGTGGTTTGTGAGAGAAACAAAATGCTTTCTCAAAGAGAGATTGCTTTATAATAGATCCAATTGCCCAAGGACAATTAATAAAATGCTATATCAAGGAAGCGTGTCTTCTTTGTTGGGTTTTCTTGAGAAAAACAAGTGTGTCACTTTGTGTGCATGTGTTTTTATTCTGCTGCTTATAATTTGTTAAGAGACTCTGTATCTTGGTGAAAGTAAATTAGTTTTCAGTTTTCAGTTGCCTTATTTTTAGTGATTCACTAAGTGGTTGCAGGGTTTCATGGAAATTTAACAGATTCTAAGGAAATAGCAATAAACACAAGAATACCTAGGGACCATAAGAATTGTGGTCATAACAAACCTTCTCACATAAATAAAATTGGTATCCCTATTGGCACATAAGTTCATGGTGCTTCTAAACATTTCTATTCTATTAGCTTCCAAAGGTAAGTTATTGAACTTAAGAGTTGTTTAAGATATCAATTTTCACTTGCCTGGATCAGGGTTCCAAGGGAGTGCTCCCCCCGGGAATCCACTCCAAGTGGGAATGTGCTCCCTGCCGAGGAGCTATTGAAGATTGGAAACAAGAATTTTTGAGTGGGGCAGCCTAATATTCCAGCCTATGGCCCTAGTATTGATATGCAATTCATGGTAATGTTAAATTCTTAAAGTAAAAATCTTTTACTTAAATTTCTAAGTTCACCATGAAATGACTTGGGATGTTTGAGAGTGGTTCCAACCTCATTGCTATGGAGAAAGTAGAATTTTAGATCTTACTCAAAATCCAACGAACTTATTAGTTTTTCAGGATTTTATGTTTTGGGGGTTTGCAATGTTTCTTGGATTTTGTCATGTACTAGGGGATGGAACTCATATTTAATCAGGAGCAGCAAGCCCTCTATGTACCTTGATGTTAGTGACATTGGTTGTCGAACTCCTCTATCATGACCCTACTTAAAATGCACCCATCACTCAAACAAAATCTTGACTTGACATGCTACGTTTTTCTATCTTATGTTAATGCTTAGAGGGTGATATTAATGACAAAGATCCCAAGATAGCAATGATTTTGATGATTTGTGGGTATTTGTTGTAGCATGATTCTTTTGGATGCTAGAGGCCATCTAGAGCCTATTTGTTGATGTATTTTCGGTTTAGAGTTGGATTGCACTCGATGCTATTTTGGTTATGTGCACTGTTACATGCTATATAAATGAGAACTTTTAATTTGTGGACCTATGGTTGATGAAGATTATAACTGCTAGATGAATGATGTTATAAGGTTTAATACATGTTTTTATGTTTTGTTATCACCAATTGATCATTCTACATGCTTTTGTTGACATATATGCATCAAAATATATATTATATAAAATTCGCTCCAAAAATTGCTCCCGACCCTAGAGCTTTTGAAAATGCCACTCCCCGCTCCCGCTTTCAAGCAGCCTTGACCTGGATAAGAGAATAACCTTTAAAGCAACACTAGAGCAGCTTGTATTGCCCTAAATAAAACTCAAGGATTGGATACACTGTCTTCAATGTGTCACAGAGAGACCAGGAGGTTACTTTTGTACGCGATATGCCCTTGGTCTGATTTATTACAAAGTATGTATTGTTCCAAGCAGACCAAGACAAAAGTCAGAGAAAGAACAAAGATTCAAGGCATCTCTAGAGGATAATTTCTTTTCCACTTCAGATCTAGACCTGGCCCTTAGATCGGAAGTGGATAACCTTTTCTTAATGAAATATTCAATTAAACACGTTACAAATTTGAAAAGGTACTGTTGTTGTAGGATAAAGAAAAGCAAAAGAGTGATTTGAATTTTGTATTGAAGTTGATCAAGAAACCACTTTTCATGAGATCCCATAAAATTGATCCATGAAATCAAACAACCCCCCCTGGTGGGCACTTTTATCCTGTTCTGCATGGCAGACAACTGCTTAGTGGATGGAAAGGAATTAAGGAAATTGGGTTTGCAATCATAAGGTAGCTGTAAAGGACTAATTCTCATGTTCTGAAAATTTAGACGGCAAGTTAATTGATCATGGGAGATGAATCCAAGAAGCTCACAACATACCCACAAAGACAATTCACACCAAGATTTATCAAGAGCAGTGATTGTTGGAAATTTTATTTTAGCAGTGAAGCAATAATGCAAAATCCTGATTACATAAAATCCCTCAACCCTCCAAATCATCAAACAATATGAAATAGCTGTTGGGGAAATGACCACAGTTCCTAACTACTGTTGAAAATTTGACAGGAAATGGCCACAAGGGGGCATATTCCACAATGGTATGACATTTTTGAATTCTCCTACCATCTGACACAAAAAAGTATTGGGCATGCGGCAAGAAACACAACTATTACACTAAAAGCTGTAGAGGAAAGCCTTTAAATGCCAGAAACTATCATTACTATCATTTTCCGATGAAGCATGGATGCCAAATCCTGATTACGGAATCTACCCACAATACGAATGATTTCTCAGGTTTTGTGGGGAAAACAGTGCCACTGTCCATTAATTATGCATTTGAGATCTTCAACAGGTTGATATAATGGTCATAAATGGCGTGGGAGAATGAGAGGAAGAAAAATAATGGCTTACTTGACTTGCAGAAAATGTGAAGAATCCTCCAGGCAGATTTTAAATTCATGAAACCTCTTGCGCAGCCTTCTCTGGTGCAGCTTTCTGATTTGCTTGATCCCTTGGAATGAAGAATGTTCTCTTCTTTGATAGATTTCTTGGAGCTCAAATTTGTAGCCCAAAGAAGTTAGGATGAAATCTTCGCAACCAATGAACTTTCTGGCTTTCTAACTGCCCAACTATAGTTATACCAAGGAAAGATTTCATTAATATGTTTTCTTTGCGAAATATATGCTTGCCATAACTGCCTTTGTGCTGGGAGGAGGTTTGAACCCAAGACTCTTTGGGGGCTTTTTGAAAAGTAAAGTGGCCTTTTAATATGAAATTCATCATATATGCAAATAACACTTTATAAAACAACATTATTAAGTGACTTTAAATACAAAGCTGCTTAAAATAGAATTTTATGATATAGGAAAGGTTTCAACTTTCAGGTGATTTGTGTTGAAAATTGGCAGCTAAGGGATGAATTTCCTTGCATAAAATCTTGTTTCTAACTATTCTGGAGTGACTTTCTAAAATTAGAAAGTCATGTCTATCATTTCAAGCATGACTTTCTAAAAATAGTAAATCACCTTGCTTCAATTGGTAATTAAGTATAAATGATGGAAAATCACTTAACTTATTCTTAATCAATCTTAATTGTTCAATTTTTACGTAATCATCAATATTATCATTATCATTATCATTATTATTATTATTATTATTATGATACTATTATATTATTATTAAAAAAAAGAAATTCAAGTCACTCAATCATGAGCCTCAATCATGTCATATGTAACTCCCCTCAATTAATGCATATGTTACTCTTTCTCTCTCTTAATGGATATGTTACACTCTCTCTTACGCACTCATTAAAAACATGGCATATTCTTTTTACGCACTCATTAAAGCATGTCATAAAATATTCCTCTTATGCACCCTTTAATGCATATGTTACATTCTCTCATTTATGGCATAAGTTACTAAAACATGCATTTCTCACCTTAATGGCATGAGTTATACTTCCTAATTGGTATATGTAACTCTCCCTCAAGGCATGCGAGTTACTCCTCTTTTATGATTCAAACTCCTTGCTCCTCTTAAATATATGTGTCTCTCATCCTCTCTTCTCACTACTTGTGCATTGTGAAATAAGGATTTGAACTTGAGAGAGTTGGAGAGACTTCAAGAAGATTGTGAGAGAGAGAGAGAGACTTGGAGAGTAAGAGCAGAACTTGCAAGTTGATTCAGTGTTTGCATTAGCTGCTGCTACCAGTGACTTTCATGCTACGTGTTCAAATTTGGGTGAACTTACTCATTCACTTGATCTCTCATTGTACTTTGTATCTCTGCTGAACAATTGCTATCTAATAGAAGAAGAATCTAGTATGGTTTTCCCCTTGTAGGTTTTGCCCGGGTCATTGAACTTAAATTCTCTATGTCTGATTCTGTTCTTGGCTGTCTTCTATTGTGCATTTGATTTATGTTCTGTCTACAATTAATTAAGTAATATTGCAACACAATTTTTTTTTGTAATAAGTGATTGTTACAACATAGAACGTTACAATTTCAACATGGTATCAGAGCTTTGGTGAAAATAAACTCAAGAAAACAAGTGCTGCTCCAACCGTTTTTCTGCTAAAATATCTCTTGCTGTCCACTCTATTTTCTGTTAAATTATCTCTTGTTGTCCACCCTATTTTCTTCTGAAATATCAAGTGTTGTCCACTCTATTTGTAACCCATTTTCTGTTGAAATATTACTTGTTGTTCCTTCAACTTTCTGCTCACTTTCGGCTAAAGTATCCTTTTTTTTTCTCTCATTTATTGCTGAAATATCTTTTGTTGTCCTTTTTTATTTGCTACTGAAATTTTGAGCAGATCAAGATGTCTTCCTCTTACTTTAAGAATGAAGAGAAACTGGTTCATGCTTCAGACTTCTTCTCTTGGAAGCCCATATTGGATATTACTCATGAGGAACATGATGTTCTGGAGTATGTTGAAGGAGAGGTAGCAAAACCAGTTGAAAACTCTAATGCTGCGATCAAGACCAGATACAAGAAAGGAGAAGTTAAGGCTAAAAAGATTATCCTTGACTCTCTTGGAGACCACCTCATCACTTATGTCTCCAACTTGAGGAAAGCCAAATAAATGTATGACAAGCTGATTGGAATGTATCAAGTAAACAACTTGAGTCAAATTCTTGCTTTGAAGAATCAACTCAAGGATATTAAGATGAATAGAGGAGAGACCATTCAAGTCTAGTTTATGAGGATATCAAAAATCAAAGATCAGCTATCAATTTCTGGGGAAGTTGTTTCTGATAAAAGGCTAGTGCTGATTATGCTTGGAGGTCTTCCTTCTTCTTGGGAAACTTTTATTACTACCATCAGTAATAATGACAAGTTTCCTACATTTGATGAGCTCCTGGGAAAGTGTAGTCAAGAAGAGGCCAAAATGATTTTCCGAGGAAGAATTCCCAAGCATGAGGAGGGAGAACCTACTGCCTTTGCTGTCCAAGGCAAGAAGAAGAAAGGAAGAAGAGGCAATCACTATTCAAAAAATCCTGCTCCCAACAGTGCCTCTATATGGAAGAGAGACATCAAAATTCCAATGTTACAACTGCCATAAGAATGACCACTATGTCGGTGATTATCCAGAAAACAGAAGAGCACCAAGATCCAACTTCAACAATTGTTCCAACAAATCTGATTATAGAAGAAGAGAAACTCCTATCGTAACGAGAGCTTCTATTCCTCAAGGAACCCAAGGTATGATAACATTGTAGCTGAAACTCAATCAAAATATTTTATTGTTTCTGCTCTTTCTAGCTCCTCTCCTACAAATTCTTGTGACAATTGGTTGGTGTTGATTTGGGGTAGCATCGAATGTGCTCTAGCCACAAAATTTGGTGGAGAGGTTGGGGCACATGAGATCTCCAATACCCAGAAAGGGTTTGGGCAGATTCTAAACAGATCAGGAGATATTAAAATAATTAATATTTTTAATGGAGTCCTTAAGTTTAAACTTAGGGAAAATAAAATATTAATGTGTATTAATATGAATCTGTGTTAGAATGGTCCAAATAAACATGGATCAAGCTAGATCTAATCTTAGTCGTTGATTAGGGACTTAATCTCGGCTGTTGAGATGTCAACAGAAAAAGTATAAAAGGAGGCTTGAGGGGCACTTGGAGAATACGCTAAGAAAGACCAGTTAGTTCAATTTCTGGAGCAGGGTTTGCTAAGAAATTGAACCAGTGGTTTGAAGAACAGTCAAGAGGCAGCAAGTACGAAACAGATAGACGGGAGATCAGCATAGAAGAGGCAGATATAGAGCCAGAGGAAGCCATGCAGAGGCAGCGGAGACTGTGTAGAGCCAGAAGGGCCTGTGTCATCCACGCAGAGGCTGTAGGAGTGACGCAGAAGCCCAGAGAGGCTGCGCAAAGCCTAAGTAGGCTGACGCAGAGGGTTGCAGGTTGACGCAAATGGTTTCAGGCTGTAGCAGAGGTCAGTAGGGCCTATGTTGGGTTTAGGAAAGTGCTGAAAATTTGTCTATCTGTGAATAAGCCAGTTTGGCACCCTGTTGTACAAGAAAATTGCTGAATAACAAAATCCTCCCTTGCTGCACCGGTTTTCCCACATTGGGTTTTCCTAGGGACATTAGTCCAAAATAACTGTGTCAATGTGTGCATATTTTTGTTTCTGTATTACGCTGTGATATCTTTAGTAGTATTTATTTTAATGTTTGTTGAAGTAATTTCATGAATAACTTATGATGAAATAAGTAGGAAAAGTAAATCAGTTACTGCAGCGATAGAAGTTTCACATGTTATCAAAGCAAGTAATCAAAGACAGAAAGGGAAAATCATTTATGGGTCGAGACCACGATGCAGAGGCATCCACCTCAGGGGACTCACCTAGATTTTTTGAAGATTGCACAAGAGAGAGAGAGATTTCGATTTCTCTATGTTGGCTTCCAGGTTGGAAGAAGAAGTGGCATGCATGACTAGTACTGCATCATCAGAAGTATGGTATATAGACAGTGGAGCCTCGTGGCATATGACTGGAATCAGGGAGTGTTTCCCAGAATATCGAGAAGAGAAGATGAACTCTCAGATCACCATGGGGAACAAGGCAAAGTGTACTCCAGTAGGAAAGGGTACCATAGTTTTTTAGACAGAATCAAGAGAGCGATTCCGTGCCACAAATGTGCTGCATGTGCCAGGATTAAGGATGAACTTACTTTTCGTGTCACAACTATGAGGCAAGGGCTATGATGTCTACTTCATCAAGGAAAAGGTATACGTCAAACATTCGAGTTGGAAAAAGAAAGTGCAGATTGGGACCAAAAGTAATCGGTTGTGCAGATTACAACTAGAATCTCCACTGACACTAATAGGTAGTCATGGGGACAAAGACTTGAACGAACTATGGCACAAAAGGATGGGTCACTTGCACCATGGAGCTCTAAGAATTCTCAGGAGCACTGTAACAGGAGTTCCAGATTTGAGTACGGAACGAGATGATGTATGCAGGGGATGTGCTCTAGGAAAGTATGCCAAGGCGACATTTCCTAGCAGCAACCACAGGGCCAAGAGTGTACTAGGATTGATACACTCAGATATCTGCGGACCTATGTCCGTCAAAGCTCTCAGCGGTGCCGAGTATTTCCTTAACTTCATTGATGACCACTCGAGGAAAACTTGGATCTATTTTCTGAAAACCATGGATGAGGTTTTATGTCGATTCAAGGAGTTCTAGGCTCTAGTGGAGAATTTGACTGGTAAGAAAATAAAAGTCTTGCGCTCAGATAATGGTGGAGAATATGTTGATAAGGACTTCATTGATTATTGCACTAAGGAGGGCATCAAAAGAGAGGGGACAACTCCCTACAATCCGGAGCAGAATGGGGTGGCAGAAAGGAAAAACAAGACTATTGTAGAAGCAGCTAGGGCCATGCTGTATGAGCAGGATATGCCAAAATTCCTGTGGGCAGAAGCATGCAACACAACTGTCTACGTTCAGAACAGGATTCCTCATTGGGCATTGGGCAAGATTACTCTAGAAAAAGTCTTCACTAGGAAGACACCTGAAGTCAGTCATTTAAGGATATTTGGGAGTTTGGCATATTGTCGCATACCCGAAGAAAAGAGGAAGAAGCTGGATCAGACTACAGAAAAGGGGTATCTGGCAGGGTATAGAGATGACGCTAAGGCATACATGATCTATCTTCCAGGGAGTAGGTAGGTAGTAGTATGACTAGATGTAAAGTTCATGGAGGACAGAGCTTTCAAAAGATCTCGCGAAATGCCTTCCAAGGAGCAGTCGAAAGAGGATCTGTTGGTCATGCCTCTTCATCCAACGGAAGTGAAGAATTCTTCCTTAGATCATGAAGATTCTCAGGATGAGGAAGAGGAGCGAACAGAAGCACCTGTTGGCAGAGGAAGAACCAGCAGGGAACTTCGTCAGATTCTACGTGATGCAAAGAACTTTATCGTAGAGCCAAGGAACAGTAAAAGGGAGCGAAAACAATCAGATAAATATCAGGCGATAGTAGCCTAGGATGGAGAGCCTGCTAGCTTCAAGGAGGCAGCTCAACATCAGGTCTGGCTAGATGCGATGGTGGAAGAGTATAACTCCATAATGGTAAACGATGTTTGGGAGGTGGTGTCAAGGCCTCAAGTCAGATCTGTGGTAGGTTCAAGATGGATCTACAAGATCAAATATGTTGTAGACGACAATATTGAAAAATACAAGCCTAGGTTTGTGGCTAAGGGGTATGCTCAAAAGGAAGGCATTTTTGAACGGGGTAATAGAAAAAGAAGTATACATTGAACAACCAGAGGGCTTTGAAACTCATGAGAAGAAGTCTCATGTATGCAGACTGAAGAAAGCCTTGTATGGGATGAAGCAGGTACCAAGAGCGTGGTATGTTTGAATAAATGGCTACTTGCAGAAAATGGGGTTTGTCAAGAGTGACGCGGATCTGAATCTCTACTATTTGGTCGTAGAGAGCGAGCCACTTATCTTAGTATTATGTGTTGATGATCTCTTCTTGACAAGATCATCTAGAATCATTGAAGACTGCAAGAAGAATCTAGCCACAGAGTTTGATATGAAGGATCTGGGACGAATGCACTATTTTCTAGGGTTGGAAGTTTGGCAACAGAAAGGAGAAATCTTCCTTGGGCAAGGAAGGTATGTTACAGAAATTTTGAAAAGGTTCGGGATGGGAGACTGTAGACCTATGGCTATGCCAATGATCACCAACTAGAAGAAGATTGATGCATTAGAAGACAAGGATGTCGATCCCACCCTATACCGACAACTCATAGGGTCCTTGATGTATCTAGTCAATACCAGGCCAGATATTTGCTACTTTGTCAACACCCTCAGTCAGTTCATGGTGGAACCAAAGAGAGCTCACTATGCAGCAACCAAGCACATTCTCAGGTATTTACAGGGAACAGTTGATTATGGGCTCTTGTACAACAAGGGGAAGGATCTCAGGTTGAGTGGATTTACTGATGCAGATTGGGCAGGAAGTTCAGTGGATCGGAAAAGTACCTCTGGGTACTGTTTCAACATTGGATCAGGAATAACCTCCTGGTGCACTAGGAAACAGAAGTCCGTGGCTCTGAGCTCGTCTGAGGCAGAATATATGGCAGCAAGCACAGCTTCGTGTGAGGCCATATGGCTTAGAAAACTGCTGGTAAATCTATTCAGAAGAAATATGGAGGCGACCAGGATCATGTGTGATAATCAGAGTTGCATCAAACTCTCTGAGAATCCAGTATTTCATGATAGGTCAAAGCATATTGATATCCGGTGTCACTTTGTCAGAGATTGTGTCCAACGTGGAGCTGTACAGTTGAGCTACACTCCTACAGGGGAACAAGTGGCAGATATCCTCACCAAGGCCCATGGAAAGTCAAAATTTGACTACTTCAGGGAAAAGATGGGGATGGTAAAGAACCCCTTTCAGAAATAGTGTGTTAGCAGCACCTATGAAGAGGGAGTTGCAGTGCAGATGCAGTGTTGGGAGAAAGGACCAACAACGACACAAATGCAGAGGAAGGTGCAGTGCGGATGCAGTGCTGGGAGAAAATACCAGCAGCAACACGGATGCAGAGGGAGTTGTCGTACAGATGTAGCAGTGGCAGTGGCAGAACCATGGACAATAGTACAGGATGCAGCAGTGCAAAAGATGTTGGGCAGGGAGGGCTAGCATCAGCACAGGTACCGATGCCGGATGATCAGAGTAATACTCAGTGAGGAGTATTGCTAGAACACAGTCCTTGCTAAGAGGGAGTGATGATTTGGGGTAACATCCGATGTTCTCTAGCCACGAAATTTGGTGGAGAGGTTGGGGCACATGAAATCTCCAATACCCAGAAAGGGTTTGGGTAGATTCTAAACAGATCAGGAGATATCAAAATAATTAATATTTTTAATGGAGTCCCTAAGTCTAAACTTAGGGAAAATAAAATATTAATGTGTATTAATATGAATCTGTGTTATAATGGTCCAAAAAGACATGGATCAAGCCAGATCTAATCTTAGCCGTTGAGTAGGGACTTAATCTCGGCCGTTGAGATGTCAATAGAAAAAGTATAAGAGGAGGCTTGAGGGGTATTTGAAGAATACACTGAGGGAGACTAGTCAGTTCAATTTTTGGAGCGGGGTTTGTTGAGAAATTGAACCAATGGTTTGGAGAGCAATCAGGAGGCAGCAAGTACGAAACAGAGAGATGGGAGATCAGTGCAGAAGAGGCAGATTTAGAGCCAGAGGAAGCCACGCAGAGGTAGCAGAGACTATGCAGAGCCAGAAGGGCCTGCGTCATCCATGCAGAGGCTGCAGGAGTGACGCAGAAGCCCAGAGAGGTTGTGCAAAGCCTAAGTAGGCTGATGCAGAGGGTTTCAGCCTGTAGCAGAGGTCAGTAGTGCCTACGCTGGGTTTAGGAAAGTGCTGGAAGTTTGTCTATCTGTGGTAAGCTAGTTTGGCACCCTGTTGTACAAGAAAATTGCTGAATAATAAAATCCTCCCTTGCTGCACTGATTTTCCCACATTGGGTTTTTCTGGGGACATTAGTCCAAAATAACTGTGTTAATGTGTGCATATTTTTGTTTGTGTATTACGATGTGATATCTGTAGTAATATTTTTTTTTCCATTGGAAAAATCGTAATCTTTCATTATGATTGAAAAATTACATGTTGTAGATGCTTTCAACATATGCTGTATTGTTCTATGCTACTATGGGCAGTTTCAAAAATGTTTCAGTTTGTCAAAAAAAACTTTGGCTAAAACTTTGAGTTCTTGTTGCAGTCATCACCATGCAGGGTGTTCAGTCACTGTCTGCTATAAAAAGTAAATATAAAGCTATAAATATGTCTGTTACCTATAGTAGATTCTGCATACACCACGCAGGGTGTTGTCTTTGCTGAAGGTCTATGAATATATACACAAAATATATAGCTTGTGTGAAAATATATACATTGTATGAGCCAAGCATATACATCAAAAATAGCCAAAAAAACTGTAATCTAGGGGCTCTCTGCCCTGTGATAGTTTTGATCAATGTAGGGCCGATGATAGTAGCGGTACTCGTTGGATCCTCGCTGTTCCTGTATCATCCACTCTCCTCGGGGAAGTACCGTGGCCTCCTTGGAAAGCCCGTCAGCACTGCTGTTATGTTCCCTGTAAATGTGATTGCATGAAATAGTGTTAAACTGAGCCTTGACCATATTCACTTCATCCAGAATATTACTGAGTGTATGTGAGTGACAAACAGTAATATTATTGAACTAATTTACTATGATTTTTGAGTCACCATATATGTTTAAATCCATGCAGTTATGACCCAATGAAAAATGCAAAATTATTCGTTCCCTCGCCCAACCCCATCTTAACTTTGTAGTAATGCTGTTCATTAATGTATAAAATGAAACCACCGCCACATCCATGGTGCTGTTTAACACCATCAAAAAATGCCCAAGGAGAGTTTTTGTCAATTGGTGCAGGATCATATGAGGTCTACGAGGTCGAGGTTTGTGTGGCTCAGGCAACTCGTGATACGCAGATATGATTCGTGCTGTAATATGCGGCCAACAAACAGGTCTGTCTTCAAAAATAATTCGATTCCGAGCCAGCCATAGATGCCAGCAGATGATTAAGGGAAGGCATTGTAATTTAGTGCCATGATGAAGATTGCACCAGTTTGCCATGCTCGACCAATGTTGTCACCCTCCCAATGCCCAAAAATATGAATAGATGTGGAGATATTCTGCCATAGATTGATCAGAGAATTACATTGAAGGAATAAACGCAGAGTCGATTCAGATGAATTCTTGCATAAAACACACCAGTGAGGGCCATGAAAAGATAAATGTGTGAGAGACTCTCGTGGGAACTTTATCTCTGAGAATACACCAAAAGAACAATCTTGTTCTTGGGGGTGATACTAGTTTCCAGATACTCTTCCACCAAGACATTGTCTGCTCCGGCTGTTTGTGAGAGATCAGGTTGAGATAGCCGGTCTTTAGTGAATAGATACCATTCTCAGCAAGACTCTAGACAAGTTCATCTGGTCCTTCCTTGATCCTGATGTGTGATTCACACAGTGCATTTGTGTATTCATGCCATTCCTGTTGCCACTGAGGTGGAATATCAAGCTGTAGGGCAGATTTCCATCCTTGAGTGAATATGTTGGTGTTCAGTGGGTCCACTATGTGTGCTATAACCTTGATCTCATGAGAATGAAGGTGCTGGATGAGTTCTCTTGAAAGTTGGAATCTACCTCCTCCTCCAGTCTAGGGATCCAATCCAATGCGGGCCTTTGATCCATCATTTATTCTCCAAACAAGATTATTCCTAATGCTAGGTAGGGAGTGTAAGAGAGCCTTCCATACTGATGAGATACCTGTTTTAGGCCAGCTTGACAAACAGACCCAATTCATAATTTGTTGTGGCCAAATGTATTTGTGATATGAAATTGTAGTCCATAGATTCTGCCCAGTCAGTAGATTCCAACCCATTTTTGCAGCCAGGGCTTGAGAGAATAGGGGAAGGTAGTTTAGTCCCCAACATCCCCACTTTTTAGGCAAGGCGATCTTATTCCATCTGACCCAGGCAAAGATCTTTTTGTCTTTATGGCCGTTTCAGAGGTATTTGCTACAAAGTTGTTGCAGTTGGGCCAGGATGTTCCTGGGGATCCAAGCTAACGCCATCCAGAAAACAGGGGTGGCCTCAAGGACTGATTTGATGAGCACTAATTTGCTAGCTCTGGATAAGTATCTATGACTCCAATTAGAAAGCCTTTTTTCCAGCTTGGTGACAAGCTAGATCTAGTATGCAATTTTCTGGCTGAGAGGCTTAATCCAAAAGCCCAGATATTTGAAACCCCTGTCCAGGGGTATGATGCAATAAGGGAAGTGCTGTTGTGCGAGTTGTGACTCCTGGATGGAAGTGAGGGCTAAGGTAATGGTAGATTTCCCATGATTAGCCTGCATACCTGTAGCCGACGAGAAGAGGGAGAGAATTTTGGAGAAAGTGAGAGAGTCTCGAATGCTCCCATCCAGGAAAATGAGAACATCATCCACAAATAGGAGATGAGTGAGGCAGCAGGAGTCAGATATCTTGAGGCCACGAAGGCTGCCATCTCTTTTAGCAGAAGCTAGTAAATGGCTAAGCCCATCCATAACAATCAGAAAGAGGAGGGGGGAGAGGGGGCAGCCTTGTCTGAGTCCCCGCTCAGCATGAAAGAAGTGGGAGGCAGATCCATTAATGAGGACACTGTAGGTAGGGGAGGTGATGCAGGCCATAATCCAAGCAATGAAATCATGGGGGAATCCCAGGTGTATAAGGAGCATCTTGATGTAGAGCCAACTGACACGGTCAAATGCTTTGGCCAGGTCAATCTTTAAGATGATACCCTTTAGGTGTTTAGTCCAGATCGAGTGGATGGCCTTATGGGCCGAGCCAATGGCTTCATGGATCTGGCGGTGCTCAAGAAAGGCAAATTGCTGGGGGGCGATATGGTGAGAAAGAATGGGCCGAAGACGATTTGCAATGACCTTGGATATGATTTTATATAGACAGTTGCATAATGAGATAGGCTGATAGTCATTGAAAGAGGAAGGGGAATCGGATTTCGGGATAAGGGCAATAAAGGTCGAATTGACAGCATTGTATAGAGATCCAGATACTCTACATTCTTCCACAACTATTAACAGATCATTCCCCAAAAGTTCATAGAAAGCGAGATAGAATTCTATCGTCCACCCGTCCGGACCCAGACTCTTGTCCTTTTTGAACCATTTCAGCGTTCCTTCCAGTTCGCCTATAGTAACAAGGGCGAGTAACTCCTCAGCCTCATCATCATTTACATATCGGGGAAGATGTCTTGCCACATTGATGATATCAGCCAAATTTGACCCGGGAGGGTTTTTTAAGAGATTCCTGAAATGAGAAGTGCCTAGATGGGAGAGTTTGTTAAAAGTGTCAGCTACTCCCCCGTCAAGTAGAGGTAAGTTCCATATTGTGTTTGAAACTTTTCTACCCTTTGCATAGTTCTGGAAGAATCTTGTGTTGTCATCGCTTGCTTTTAACCATATAGCTCTGCTTCTGAGGCGCCAAGATTCCTCTTTCTCCTTCAGAATTCTTGCCTTTTGGTTTTCTAGCTCAATCAGGTGAGCTTTGTCATTTGCTGAAGCAAAACCCAGGTTTCGATCATCGAGCATTATCATCAACTCAGATTCAATTTGTGATAATATAATTTCCTCCCTCTGATGTTTCTCTTTTGCCCAGTTGATAGATAGATGCTTGAGTTGGGACAGGTTGTGATAGAAACCTTTTGTCAAGGAATCATGTCTATCAAGCGGGTTGGCATTCCAGTATTCCGAGACCATGTTTATGTACTCCGGATCCTGAAGCCAAACATGGTTAAATTTAAATGGAGCTTTTGGTTTAGAATGGGGACCAAATACCTCCAGATAGATGGGGGAGTGATCAGAGATGCCCCCTGAGCCCACCCATTGTTTGAACTTTGTAATGATGCAATTGATTCATAAGGGGGACTTTTATCAGGAAATGATCTAATCTTCTTGCTAATGCAGTAGCCCCCACCCTTCTGTTTCGCCAAGTTGGGAGATGCTTATTCATGGGGATATCCACCAAATTGTGCTATTCTAGTAGGTTGGTCATACATCCGGTGATAGAGTCCACTTGTGCTTGTGACCCCCAAGACTTTCCAAATCCCAAAGAGAAATTGAGATCTCCCCTAGAATGATGTGATTAGGGGAAAAAATCGATAGATTTAGCAGGTGTTGCCAGAAGCTTTCCCGCTGATGACAAGGACCGTATATGTTAATAATCCTCAGGTTAATGCCGAGCTCTGCTGAGAAAAGATCTAAGCCAATGAATCCATGGCTACCCCAGGATGCTAAAACCCTGATGGTGCGAGGATTGTAGCCAATGGCTAGGCCCCTTGATCAATCCACAACATCCGTGGCCAAAAAGTTCCAACCAGGAGATAGGGAGCTTAATGAGCTGATGATGTTTTCAGCCTCACTTAGGGTTTCTTCTAGAGACACTTCATGGGGGAACCCTGCCCGGGGTATTCAATGCTCTAAGAACCCCATCTAGAGTGGATTGTCTACCAGAGGCGACCTCTGCCTCTGCGCGTTTGATGGCTATGGATAGATTTGATTTCCTCCCGCGAGATGAAAGGATGACAGATCCAGGTTGGGTAAGTCCCAGACCAGCAATATGAGACGGAGGACCACTAAAGTGAGAATGGGAGCGGAGGTTGTAATGGTGAGATGCAGACCTCCCTTTTGATGATGGGGAGGTGGAGTTGGTTGATAGAGAGGGCAAAGATGCGATGGAAGCTAATTATGTAGCCATAGCGCAGTGAGCCACAAAAGTGTTTATGGTGGATGAAACAAGAGATGAGCAATAAGCAAAAGAGGTAGGGCAAGAGGTTAGAGAAATACCTGATAATTTTGTGGCGTTTGTTGTAGCACGAGCTCTTGTGAGGGGGGGCGATGGCGTTTTGTGCACTGCTTCCACCGTCTTTGAGGTGATGTTGCTGACCGGAGGAAGAGGACCCGAACAAGGAGAATGATTCAAAACCTGTGTATCAGTCCCTGTAGAAGTAGTAGTGCCCTCGGAGGATCCTCTAGTTTTTTGATGATCTGCAGCAACATTTATTTTAATGTATGTTGAAGTAATTTCATGAATAACTTATGATGAAATAAGTAGGAAAAGTAAATTAGTTGCCGCAGTGAGAATTTTCACAGATGGTTGATAGTGGTGCCTCAAGGCACTTTATTGGCTATAAAGAAGTGCACTCTAATCTGGTTGAGAGGGAGACTAATTTGAAAACCATTCTTGGAAACAACTCTACATATCCTATAAAGGGATCTGGTTCTATTTCCTTCCATCTGGATCTGGTAAAACCCTATCTCTTCAAGAAGTTTTGTATGTACCTTGTTTGAAAAAGATTTTTTTTTTTTTTTTTGCTTTAGAAGATAAAGGAATGAAAGTTGCTTTTATAAATGGTAAAGTTCTCTCTTGGTCGATGAGATTTAGCATGAGAGATGTTTTCACTCTGGGATGAAGATGTGAAAGTTTGTATAAAGTCAATGGAAGAAATATTCATGCATTCATCCATGACAACGATCATCAAAGTGAACTTTGGCATTGAAGGTTCACTCATTTGCACTATAAAGCATTACCTCATGTGAAAAAGATGGTTTCCAGAATGCCGAAGATTAGATCTGACTATGAGGGAGTTTTAAGGGTGCACTAGTGGGAAGCAAATGAAGGAACCATTCCCTTCGAGCAAAAGTATGTTGAAGGAAATGTATCTAGGCTAGGTCTTCATAAATGTAATTTTGATATTTGTACTTATTCAAGAAAAAGAGAAATTATTTTTGTATTATTTGTCAATGAGTTTCTTGCTCTTTGAAAATAGGTCAAGCACATTTTGAAGTGCTTCTAGAGAGTCAAAGTCAAAAATGTAATTATGATAAGACCCTTCGAGGGCATGTTACATGATGTATGACATCATACAAGGTCAAGGGAACACCTCCAAGCATGGTCAAATCCTCTCCTAGCAACAACGAAGTCTACAAGCAACAAAACAATGGGTAAAATTGAATTATAGAGCAAAACTGTAAGTCGGCCTCAAGGACAGTCATGTCGGCTGGAAAAGGAGGGACAAACCTCTATTTATAGAGGCTGCCCACTCCTCAAAAGGTCATCGATTCATCTCTGAAATCCACAAGGAAAAAGGAAGAAAAAGTTGGACGAAGATAAGACGAGGAAGAGGGCTACAAGGGCAACAAGTTAAGGAGACAGAGCAACGAAGATAAGAAACAACTACAGCCACATGTCTGAAGGAATAAGGGATAAGTCTGCGGGCAGATCAACAATGAAGTTGCAGTAATATATTCTTTAGGGTTTGGGCTAGTAACTAGGCCTACAAAGGCCTCCTACTCTAGCATTGAAGGTAACCTCACAAGCGAAGGAAGGAGAGACAAAACTGAGGACGATAGGACTGTTTCTAGGGCTAGAAACAGTCACACGTGCGAGGTACAGGAAGGGTTTGACAACAACTTAAGGCAACAACATGAATATCCTCATTCAGATGTATACTTATGCCTACAAGGTCTCCAAAGAAAAGCGAAGTAGCCTCTATCTATAACGAAGTAAAGAAGATCCAATATTCTAGGGTTTCCTAACCTAGAAGACAAAGTGCTGGAAGACAAAGTGTCGGAAGATGTGCCGGAAGTAATAGTGCAAAAGAAGAAAGGATTTGACTTATGCTTGGAGGATATCCTAGTCAAGGGTCTAGGGTTTGGCAGTTGTTCAAATATGAAGCTTCAATAAGAGAAATCTTACAAAGGGTTTTCCTCTCAAGAGTGGAGAGGGTTTGTCCTTGGCAGAGAGCCAAATTCTATGTTCTTGTTACTTTGTTTTGATAGCAGTTTGATGAAGCACACACATATGCACTAATAATGATAAGAAGAATAAGCTAACAAGAAAAGTAAAAGGACTTCACAAACTGTTATCAAGTCTTAGGAGAATTATCACAACACTACTTTGCCCTAGATTCTCTAACATGGTATCAAAGGTAAGGTGACACATCAAGGAAAGGGAAACTCAAGAACACTCATCAAGGAAAAACATTTACAAAGTTGAAGCATCAAGCCTAGAAGTCTCAACTCACTTCAAGGACAAGAAGGGTCTACAATCCATCATTCACCAAGGAGGTCTACAAACCTAGAAGAAGAGCCTTACATAAAGGTACATATAAAGATGAGCAGATTGGAGCAGGACCTACATCAAGCTACAAGTCATCAAGCAAATCTCATCATCAAGCAAGTCCACTTGAAGAAGGCAACTTGAAGAGCATCAAGATCCAGGAAAGACAAGCCACCAAGCCTGCAAGGAGGAAGCAATTCCATTACGTCTCAAAATCTATCAAGTACATGTCCCCTTCTGAATACACATCAATGTCTTTTTGCAAGGAAAACAATAAATTGGTAGGGACCAATAACTTTCTTGCATGGAAGAAGAGGACTGATCTACTTCTCAAGGAGAATGAACTCCTAGAACTTGTCAAAGGGAATATCACTATCCTCGCTAAGGAGCATACTCAAGCCTTAGCCAAGTACAATAAAGATGAGACAAGAGCTCAAAGGATTATGATAGAATCAATCAAAGACTTTCTCATTCCCTATGTCTCCAAGTTTGAGACATCAAAAGAAATTTATGGTAAGCTAGTAGAGCTATTCTCGGTGTCCACAACCGAAGAAGTAATATCCTTGAGGAATGAATTATACAAGATGAAGATAACAAAGGAAGGAATAGCTCCCTACTTCATGAAAAATCTATGAAATGAGAGATCAACGTCTAGAGCTTGGGGAAGTCATGTCTGATAGAGAGATGACAACTGTTGTACTCAATGCTCTACTTGAGGAGTGGGGAAACTTCACATCTAGCATTTATGCCAAAAAGGAAGCAACCACTCTCAGTGAAATCTGGTTTCTATGCAGAACAGAGGAAACCAGACTTAAGGCAAAAGAAGATGCGGGATCAAAGGAGCAAGCATTTGCTACCATGGCCAAAAGAAAGGGTAAATTTGGCAAGTTTGGTCCACGAATAACAAACAACAAAGACATGTCCAAGATCCAATATTTTGGATGCCAAGAATATGGACATTACAAAAGGGATTGTCCTAAGCTTAAGAAGGACAACAATCATAAAAGGAAGAGGGAAGAATTTCACATAACTCAAGAGATGAAAGAAGAAGGAAAGAAGCAAAAGAAGGAAGATCCTCCGGATCTCTACTATGACTAGGTCAAACTCTTTACTTCTAGACTTTTTTTAAAGTTTTGAGTAGAGTAGGAGCTTGTAGGAATAAATTAAATTGCTGTAAAAATTTCTCATTTCCCACCCCGGTTTTCAGTTTCACCTTATTTCTCCAAAATAGTTAAATGCCCTTTCCCATATCCATACATTCAACAACTGGAAAATAAATTTTGCTAAAAACACAAATTCTGGAAATTTTACAGAATGCTGGAAAATGCAGAAATATAAAAATCAGCACATATAAATAGCCATTCAACACATTTAAACACAATGATTTTTGGTCAAGGTGACCTTAGAAAACCCCCCTACAACTCTTGGGGAAAACCAGTTCGAAAGCTTCTTTTATTTCTGGAAAATGATTTTTACAGTAAGAGAAATATTCAGCAAAAATCAGCAAGCAAACTTTTACAACTTATCTCAGCCTTGCTGAAACTCTGCCTTGCTGAAACTCCGCCTTGCTGAAACTCTGCCTTGCTGAAACTCCGCCTTGCAGAAACTCCGCCTTGCTGAAACTTCGCTATACAGACTTGCTGAAACTCAGCCTTGCTGAAACCCTCGCCTTGCTGAAACTCCGCTGTACAGACTTGCTAAAACTCAGCCTTGCTGAAACTCCGCTGTACGGACTTGCTCAAACTCTGCCTTGCTGAAACTACGCTGTACAGACTTGCTAAAACTCAGCCTTGCTGAAACTCCGCCTTGCTGAAACTTTGTTGTACAAACTTGCAGCCTCCTCCTCCTCACTGTCTAGAAATCTCCCTTGCTCTCCTTCTCTCAATCTGCTCATGAAAGAATTAATGACCTTTTGCCTCCTTTTCCTTCTTTAATCTAATCCTAAGTGACTTTTGGGTAACCTCTAAATCCAATGGCTGAAATAGATTGAGATCTAGGGTTGAGATTAAATGCTCATTTAAATCTCACCTTTTATTTTTTAATTCACCCCACTTTAATAAAGACCCACTTAGTCATTTATTTCTGAGTCACTTTCCTTTCTAATTACATTGACTTATTAAGGTCACTTAAAATTAGACTTTAGTAACTTTATCACTTTTATATTAGATTGATTTTATAAAAAATTAAAAGTCATTTAGGAGAATAATGAAATTCTTTTGGCATTTTCCCTAGGGTTAAAGATCAAAGCCTTAGGAACCACCTGTCCTCCGTTACCAAATCTCAACACTTCCTCTTACCGAGGAAGGTGTTCCTCACCACACCCATTTTGTCTCTGAAGTAGACATGCTGCCCCGTGGTTGCTTTGGTAAGAATATCGCAACCTGCTCATCAGTGAAAATATACTCAAGCTTCACAGCTCCCTTTGAACATAGTCTCTGATGAAATGATATTTGATCCGATATGCTTTGGTCCTGTCATGAAATACTGGATTCTCCGTGAGTTTAATGCAACTCTGATTATCACAGTAAATCACTGAAGGTCTCAACGGTTGACCAAATAAGCCAAACAACATCTTGCGAAGCCAGATGGCCTCACAACTAGCTAGACTAGCTTCCATATACTCTGCTTCCGCTGAACTCAATGCTACTGACTGTTGCTTCTGGCTGAACCATGACACTAATGCTGAACCCAACCCAAAACAGCACCCTGAAGTGCTCTTCCTATCAGAAACACAACCTGCCCAATCAGAATTAGTATAACCTGCCAATTCCACTCCATCCCCCTGCCTGTAGTCCAGACCATAATCCACTGTCCCCTGCATGTACCGCAAAATGTGTTTTGCAGCCACCCAATGAACCTTCCTAGGCTCACACATAAACTGACTCATCGTGTTGACTGCAAAACAAATATCTGGTCTAGTGTTGACCAAATACATCAACGAACCAATCAGCTGCCTGTACAATGTGGGATCCACCAACTCGGAATCCGAAGCATGAAGCTTCTTCCAATTGGTGATCATCGGTGTGAACCATGGGTTACAATCCTCCATGGTGAATCTGCCAAGGATGTCCACAATATACTTCCCCTGCCCCAGGATGAAATGCCCCTCCTCCTACCACACCTCCAAACCCAAAAAGTAATGCATCAAGCCGATGTCCTTCATCTCAAACTCCGCCGCAAGATCTCTCTTGTAGTGCTCTATGAGTCTCTCTGCACCTGTAATGATCAAGTCATCCACATACAGCACCAGTATGAGAGGCTCCTCACCGATCACAATGTAGTAAAGGTTCGGATCTGCCTCACTCTTTGTGAAACCCATCCCCTGCAAGTATGTATCTATCCTGGAGTACCAAACTCTGGGAGCTTGCTTCAGGCCATAAAGGGCCTTCTTCAGTCTGCACACATGGGACTCCTTCCCATGCACCTCAAAGCCCTGTGGCTGGCCGCTGCTCAATGTACACCTCCTCCTGTATGAAGCCATTGAGAAATGCAGTCTTCACATTCATCTGGTGGATCTTCCAACCCATCTCTGCTGCTATCAATATAATGGAGCGGATCGAAGTATATCGAGCCACGGGAGCGAAGGTCTCCTCATAATCAACTCCCTCTACCTGGGAGAACCCTCTAGCCACAAGCCTCGCTTTGAATTTCTCAATGCTGCCATCTGCAGCATGCTTTACCTTGTAAAGCCATCTGGAAGTAACCACGGACTTGCCCTCAGGCCTCGGCACCACCTCCCAAACATCATTCTTCATGATAGAAGAATACTCCTCCTGCATGGCCTCTCTCCAGACCTGCTGGCTAGCTGCCTCCCCATAGCTAGAAG
>APFE031011113.1:197426-214896 GCA_000404065.3 Pinus taeda
CTGCTCGGAGCACCACCCCTCTGGCTCAGTGAGCCACTGCTCACTGATGGACCTGACATCCTCATAGATGTACCTCCAAATCCTCCTGATCCTCCTGATCCCTGCCTACTAGATCCCTGTGACTGACTCAACTGCTGCTGAGGGTCTGGCTGATCCAGATACTCCAACTCCCGTGATCTCCTAAAGGCCCTATCCTCCTCAAACTTCACATCCCGTCTGACAACAACTCTCCTCTGTGCAGGAATGTAAATCCGAAAGGCCTTGAGGTCTCACTGTAGCCCACAAAGATACCCTTCTTTGCGGTGGGCTCTAGTTTGGTCCTCTTCTCCTTGGGTATATAGGAGTATGTAATGCATCCAAAGATATAAAGATGACCAATATCATGCTTCTTCCCAGAGAAAGCCTCCTCCGGAGTCATGTGCCCCAAGGCACGATGCAGACTCCTGTTCTGCAAATAAACAACTGTGTTGCAGGCCTTTGCCCATAAGAACAATGGCAACCCCTGATCATGTAACATGGCTTTGGCAGCCCCTACGATGGATTTGTTCTTCCTCTCCGCAACCCTGTTTTGCTGGGGGTTGTAAGGAACAGTGAACTCCCTCCTAATGCTTGCCTCCGCACAATAGTCAACAAACTCTCCAAGGGTGTACTCTCCCCCATTGTTCGACCTTAGGGACTTGATCTTCCGACCTGTCTGTGTCTCCATAAGAGCTCTAAACTCCTGAAACCGCTTGAAGACCTCACTCTTGGTCTTCAAGAAATAAATCCAGGTCCTCCTGGAGTGATCATCAATGAATAAAACATAGTACTCATATCCACTCAAGGAAACATGAGACATCCGACTGCTCACATTGGAATGAATCAAATCAAGTATCCCAGTCGCTCTGTTGTCATTGCTGGGAAAAGGGGATTTGGAAAACTTGCCCATAGCACATCCTCTGCAAGTATCAAAGTGATCAGTACTGAAATATGGCATACCTATAGTGATCTCCCGCAAGGTCCTCAAGGCTCCATGATACATATGTCCCATCCTGCGGTGCAAAATCTCACACTGCTCAGAACTGCTAGCTCTACTGTCGGTACTACTACTCAATGCCAAAAGGGGCTGGAATGCAAACTTGTACACCTTTGCATGGCGTACACCTATCACTCTAGCTGACTCAGCTGGAGCGCCCCTGGGATACATCAACACCTGTCCTCCCTGAACAGTACCTCATATCCTCTGTCCTCCAAAGCTGAGACAGATATGAGGTTCTTCCTCATCCCTGGCACATAAAGAACCTCTGACACCTTCAAGGGAGGTTTGGACTCCCTCTGAAATGTTAGTGTCCCCACACCGACTGCTCTAACAACTCTGTCATCACCGAGTACTACCTCCATATTAGTGCCACTCTCTGAAAGCTCTGAGAAGTACTCACAGACTCCTGTCATGTGACGTGAAGCCCCACTGTCCACATACTAGATACCCGAAGATGCTCCGCTAATCGAGGGAAAAGCATGCTCCCTCTGAACCTGTGTGGCAGGTGATCCTGCACTAGAGGACTCACACGCAGTGAACCCAAACTCCCGGTCAAAACGATCTGCAAAGTCCTCAACCTCTGCTGAAGCTGCCACGCTCTGGTTCTTCGCCTTCTTCTTCTCCTTCTTCTCCGGACACACAACTGCATAGTGTCCCATCTTTTGACAATTCCAACACTTCACCTTGGAACAGTCCTTCTGTGTGTTACCCGGTTTACCTTTACCTTTGCCTTTGTCCCCACCATTGCTTGTGGAAGCCTGCTTCTTCCCTTTGCCTTTCTTGCCTCTTGCCAACAGTGCTACATCCTCATCCTGCTCAACTGGCTTGGCTGCCCCAAGCTGACCTTTCCTGATCTCTGTCTGAATGCAATCATCCCAAAACCTCTCCCATGTGCGAAGGGTCTCATGTGCACAAACCCCATCAGCAAAGTTTATCCATGAATGGGTGAGGCCATTCACTGCAATCTGCACCAACTCAGTGGGTGGAATGACCTCTCCAATTGCTGCCAACTCATCTCTCACGTTAGTAATCTTTGTGAGATATCCAGCTGCACTATCATTACCCATCTTAATGGTCTTCAGCTTCTCCCTTAGGACCATTTTCCGGTTCTCATTGGTACTCTGGTAGAGATTGGACAATGCTGTCCACATCTCATGGGCATTTCTCTTTCCTCTCACATGAGGAATGCAATGGTCTTTGACTCCGTCTAGAATCAGTCTCTTATCCTTGTTGTTCTTTTTATTATACTCAGCCCACTGAGTAGCATCAGTAGGCACAACAACAGGGTTCTGTGTGGTATGTGCACCATGATGTCCCAGGCTTCTGCTTCCTCATAGATACTCTGCATTCTCTCCTTCCAAATGCTGTAATTTGTATGTCCATCCAACCTATCTTCTACCCTCAATCCTAATGACATCTTGCTGTCCTAAAACTGAAAAATAGCATTGCTGTAGTAAAGATAAAACCGCTGTTTGTGAAAAATCAACTTGCTGGAATTTTTTGAGTGAAAAATCAGCAGGCTGTAATTTTCCTCCTTGTTGTCCCAAACTGCGCTTCAGCACTCAAGCTCCGATACCATGTAAAAATTTTTCATTTCCCACCCCGGTTTTCAGTTTCACCTTATTTCTCAAAAATAGTTAAATGGCCTTTCCCATATCCATACATTCAACTACTGGAAAATAAATTTTGCTGAAAACACAAATTCTGGAAATTTTACAGAATGCTGGAAAATGCAGAAATATAAAAATCAGCACATATAAACAACCATTCAACACATCTAAACACAGTGATTTTTGGTCAAGGTGACCCTGGAAAAACCCCCTACAACTCTTGGGGAAAACCAGTTCGAAAGCTTCTTTTATTTCTGGAAAATGCTTTTTACAGTAAGAGAAATATTCAGCAAAAATTAGCAAGCAAACTTTTACAACTTATCTCAGCCTTGCTGAAACTCAGCCTGGCTGAAACTCCGCCTCGCTGAAACTCCGCTGTACAGACTTGCTGAAACTCCGCACTGTTGAAACTCCGTTGTACAGACTTGCTAAAACTCAGCCTTGCTGAAACTCCGCCTTGCTGAAGCTCCGCTGTACGGACTTGCTGAAACTCCGCCTTGCTGAAACTCCGCTGTACAGACTTGCTAAAACTCAGCCTTGCTGAAACTCCGCCTTGCTGAAACTCTGCTGTACAGACTTGCAGCCTCCTTCTCCTCACTGTCTAGAAATCTCCCTTGCTCTCCTTCTCTCAATCTGCTCATGAAAGAATTAATGACCTTTTGCCTCATTTTCCTCCTTTAATCTAATCCTAAGTGACTTTTGGGTAACCTCTAAATCCAATGGCTGAAATAGATTGAGATCTAGGGCTGAGATTAAATGCTCATTTAAATCTCACCTTTTATTTTTTAATTCATCCCACTTTAATAAAGACCCACTTAGTCATTTATTTCCAAAGTCACTTTTCCTTTCTAATTTTACATTGACTTTATTAAAGTCACTTTAAAATTAGACTTTAGTAACTTTATTACTTTTAAATTAGATTTGACTTTATAAAAATTATAAAGTTACTTTAGGAGAAAAATTAAATTCTTTTGGATACTTTTCCCTAGGCCAAAGATCAAAGCCTTAGGGAACCACCTGTCCTCCGATACCAAATCTCAACAATTGGATGGCTAGAATCACCCTCTAGAATCTAGCAGCATGATGTACATAGAGTTCTAGGCACTCATGTAGATATAGCATTTATGATAAGAACAAAATGCATAAGTAGAAATATCTTCTAGAATATAGGAGCATGGCAGATATAACTCAAGATATTCATGTAGAAGAAGCATACTTAGTAGAGGACCTCATACATGATGAAAGAAAATTGACCATGATAGGAATCTTAGAAGACCTACATCATGAAAAGGAAAAGAAACATTTGCAAGACAAGGATCTTTAAGATCCTAGGATGGAATCTTCAAAAGAAGGTTCATGGACCAAAGTAGATGTCTCATTGGGAATCCCATTCACGGATTTCAAAAAAAGGATGATATGCAGGCAAGCTAAGATGAAGCAAGAAGGGCCACACCAAAGGATGATCAAAGGAGAATGAAGATGAGGTATGTATGCATCAAAGTGTAAGTCATGTTATCATTGGTATATTATTGAGTCATAGGTATAGTTATATAACATGATCAACCATGAAAGAATCTCTTTCACCAAGAACATTCTCGAAGGCATGTACCACAATGCGATGAAGGTCAACAAAAGAATATGCTCACATAAGGAGCATAAGATTGTTGACTAAGAAGCAAGAAGAAATGTTGACAAGTCCAGAAAGCAAGTAATGAAGAAATGCTCTTACAATAAGCATTAGATGGTTGACCTATCTATCTAAGGAGAAGCAAATGAAGAAAGATATCAAGCATGTGAAGAACACCATGATCGCCAAGGATCACTATTTGACAAAATGCCTTGATAAGACATCTCTCGAAAGAAAGCAAGACAACTATGATAAAAGAAGAAAGAACCCTTGACACCTTTGAAGGCCTTGGAGATACAAAAGGTGCAGATAACTGATTCTACTCTACAGAGATGTCATGATGAAGAAGCCATCCAACAAAAGAAAAAGCAATGTTGAAGCAATTTCAAAATGAACTCATAATGGGCTACTACATCAAAGTATGTAACCTGGCAAGTACTATGAAGCATCCATGAGGAGAGTATTCCGAAGCATGGACAAGATGACAAAGGAGTAGCTAAGATGACAAACCTGATAGTCACTTTCCGCGAAGCAATAACATGACAAACCAAGAAGGAAAGTGATCGATGGATGGTGCCCTACCAAGAAGAAGTTCGATTGAAGACTTCATGACATCAAGAAAGGAAGAAGATCAAGCAACTGAAGGACCCTCGAAGAAGAAGCTACTGATGAAGGAAAGAGTCCCCAGTTAAGAGGGAGCTCTGACAGGTCCTTGATCAAGAGGGAGTTTTTGGATCACCCCTGATTACAAAGGTGTGACAATTGTGTTTTCCATTTTATTGGTCATGCATTAGACCAGGACGAACAACTGTAAGTCTTGATGAAGGCCATGAATGGAAATGTAGACACAAGATAGACACAACATTCTTGTTTTCACTTGGGAAGAAAGAATGGGAGGATTAGGTAATCATCTGGCATCCAATACTCTTTGAGGATGTGTAGGGCATCCAAGATAAGAGTAGGCAAGAGGACCGATATTTTTTGAGGGTTGGGAACCCAAGATAAGAATAGTCGTAGAAGGTCATACTTGGAGAACACCCGGGTGGGTATATACCTTGAGAGACAATGATGAAGGTATCTATAAATCATTGGTCTCGCCAGCATTGTAGCTCATGGTCTCGTAAAGAGATGGAGCTCTTAGTCAAGGCCTTGCACTATGACAATGTTGATGAATATGATGCGATAACAGATGGATTGCAAATCCGGTTTCTCTTATGTGAATTCTTTAAGATTGAAAATTGCCAAACACCTTGTAATATTGTATGAATACCTCCCTAGTTAAGAGGATGTGTTGAAGGAAATGTAACTAGGCTAGGTCTTCATAAATGTAATTTTGATATTTGTACTTATTCGAGAAAAGAGATTATTTTTATATTATTTGTCAATGAGTTTCTTGCTCATTGAAAATAGGTCAAGCACATTTTGAAGTGCTTTTAGAGAGTCAAAGTCAAAATGTAATTATGATAAGACCCTTTAAGGGCATGTTACATCATGTATGCCATCATACAAGATCAAGGGAACACCTCCAAACATGGTCAAATCCTCTCCTAGCAGCAATGAAGTCTACACGCAGCAAAATGATGGGTAAAATTGAATTATAGAGCAAAATTGTAAGTCGGCCTCAAGGACAGTCATGTCGGATGGAAAAGGAGGGACAAACCTCTATTTATAGAGATTGTCCACTCCTCAAAAGATCATCGATTCATCTCTGAAATCCGCAAGAAAAAGGTGGATGAAGATAAGACGAAGAAGAGGGCTACAAGGGCAACAAGTAAGGAGACATAACAACGAAGATAAGAAACAACTACAGCCACACGTGCGAAGGAATAAGGGATAAGTCTGCGACCAGATCAACAGTGAAGTTGTAGTAATATATTCTTTAGGGTTGGGCTAGTGATTAGGCCTACAAAGGCTTCCTACTCCAGCATTGAAGGTAACCTCACAAATGAAGGAAGGAGAGACAAAACCGAGGAAGATAGGACTGTTTCTAGGGCTAGAAACAGTCACACATACGAGGTACATGAAGGGTTTGACATCAGCTTAAGGCAGCGTCATGAACATCCTCATTCAGATGTATAGGTTGGCCTACAAGGTCTCCAAAATAAAG
Organism: Pinus taeda; assembly: GCA_000404065.3. Taxonomy (NCBI): domain Eukaryota; kingdom Viridiplantae; phylum Streptophyta; class Pinopsida; order Pinales; family Pinaceae; genus Pinus; species Pinus taeda. Next base: position 203,789 of record APFE031011113.1, read on the forward strand.
CGAAGAAGCCTCTATCTAAGACCTAATATTCTAGGGTTTCCTAACCTAGAAGTCAAAGTGTCGGAAGAAGTGTCGGAAGTAACAGTGCAGAAGAAGGAAGGATTTGACTTATGCTTGGAGGATATCCTAGTCAAGGGTCTAGGGTTTGGCAGTTGTTCAAATAAGAAGCTTCAATAAGAGAAATCTTACAAAGGGTTTTCCTCTCAAGAGTGGATAGGGTTTGTCCCTGACAGAGAGCCAAATTTTGTGTTCTTATTATTTTGTTTTGATAGTAGTTTGATGAAGCACACACATATGCTCTAATAATAATAAGAAGAATAATAAGCTAACAAGAAAAGTAAAAAGACTTCACAAATTGTTATCAAGTCTCAGGGGAATCATCACAACACTACTTTGCCCTAGATTCTCTAACAAAGTAGAACCAGTCAGGTACTTCATCTTGTACATTATGATTTATGTAGACCAATGCCTATAACTTTTCTTGGTGGCTACTTGTTTTATATAATTTTTGTGGATGCTTTTTCTTGCAAGGCAGAGATCTTTTTTTTGAAAAATAAATGTCAAGCATTTAACATGTTTAAAGATTACAAAGCTTTGGTAGAAAAACAAACTTGAAAACTAATGAAAATCTTTAGATCTGATAATGGAGGAGAGTTCACTTCAAACAATTTCATTGACCTCTGCAAAGAAGTTGGAATACAGAAAGATACCACAATACCATATAACCCATAACAAAATGGTGTTGCTGAGAGAAAGAATGGAATTGTCATGGAAGCAGTCAAAGCTATGTTGCATGATCAAAAACTACAAAAGTTTCTATTAGGAGACGCTGCTAACACAATTGCCTATGTTCAAAATAAATCTCCTCACCATGCCTTAAACAACAAGACTTCGGAAGAAGTCTTCTTTGGTGAAAACCCGAGGTTGGGCACTTGAGGATCTTTGACTGCCTTGTCTACTTCCACGTGCCAAAATAAAAGAGGAACAAGCTGGAAGCTTCAGGTAAGAAAGGTAAATTTGTTGGTTATTTTGAAAATTCTAAAGCTTATAGAATATATGTACTTGGACAAAGAAATATAGAGTTTAGCAGGGGCGTAACATTTGATGAAGATGCAGCTCTTGGAAATGCATGAGACGCTCCTCTTCCTCTTGCTAATGACGATAGTCAAGATGATGCATTTGAGAAATAAGAAAATCTAGAGCCTGGAATTGATCTTGTTGATGAACCCTTGGAGTCCATGAATCCTTTGGATCTTCCTCCATGTGATCTTCCTGCTAAAAAGAAACCTTTATGGCTTAGTGACACCCTAAAAGATGCTGATAAACATGCTGCTCCCAGAGGAACCTTCAGAGAAAACAGGAAACCATGCAGGTTCCAAGGATATGTTGTAGCCATGAGCAACATTATTAAAGCTGAACCATGCACTTTTGAAGTTGTGAAGGCTCAAGTGTGGAAAGATGCAATGGCCGAAGAATACGATTCCATTATTCATAATGATGTATGGGAAGTGGTTCCAAGACCCCAAGGTAATTCCGTTGTGTCTCCTAAATCGCTGCATAAAATTAAACATGGTGCTAATGGCAGTATTGAAAAATATACACCTAGATTTGTGGCCAGAGGGTTCTCTCAAAAAGAGGGAATAGACTATGATGAAATCTTTGCACCTGTTGCTCGTTATACAACCATCTCTGATCTATTGTGGCTTTAGCTGCTAGTTAAGGATGGTCCCTTCACCAAATGGATGTGAAGACTGCTTTTCTGCATGACTTCCTCAAGGAGGAAGCATTTGTGGAACAACCATAAGGCTTTGAAGTACATGACTGAAAATTTCGCGTGTTGACTGAAAAATCCCTCTATGGTTTGAACCAAGCTCCAAGAGCTTGGTATGCCCGCATTGATAGCTTCTTCATGGAGCTTGGTTTTACTAGAAGTAATGCTGATCTAAATATTTACATCAAGAGAGTTCAAGGTATGCCTTTGATTTGGTATTATATGTTGATGATTTATTTTTGACCGATGCTGAACCTCTTATCCTCCAGTGTAAGAGGCAGTTTAGCTTCAGAATTTGAAATGAAAGAACTTCATTTGATGCACTACTTTTTGGGTCTTGAAGTATGGCGAAAACTTGGTGAGATTTTACTTTCTCAAGGAAAATATGTTGTCAAGCTGCTAAAAAGATTTGGTATGATTGAATGTAAATCCATGAAGACTCCATGGAGATGAAGCTGCAAGAAGCAAACAGTCTGTAGCCCTCAACACGGTTGAAGCTGAGAACATTCTTACTAGCATGGCTAGCTGTGAGGCAGTTTGGTTGAGGAAGCTCTTGGAGCGTTGTCTGAGCATGTCTTGGACATAACAATAATTCACTGTGACAATAAGAGTGGGATTCAACTTGCAGAAAATCCTATGTTCCATGACAAGTCCAAGCATATTGAGATAAAATATCACTATATACGGGATATAGTGCAGAGAGGAGCAGTAAGACTCCATGATATAGCGACTGATGACCAAATTGCCAACATTCTTACTAAGCCTTTGCCGGAAGGGAAGTTCTTGATTTTCAGAGAGCAACTTGGACTGATGGATGTGACCCTTCCTAGAAAGAGTGGTCATGGATGATGAGCCTTGGTTGTGCGAGATCCTTGTCATGTGTTGACAAATGGGTCCCCCCAAACCGAGATGATACTTGGTTGTGTGAGATCCTTGTCATGTGTTGACAAGTGGATCCTCCCAAGCAGAGATGAGACTTGGTTGTACGAGATCCGTGTCATGATTTGACAAGTGGATCCCCCCAAGCAAAGATGAGACTTGGTTGTGTGAGATCCTTCTCATGTGTTGGAAAGTGACAATCCCCCCAAGTGAATATAGGGTGATGTATGAATCTCCCCTATGATGATTCTTCTTCATTAAATTGTAACATAATTGTTCCAAAGCAAAGATTGCGGAGATCCTTGTGTCAGAAAGAAATTCCTTCCTAGCTGAGAGGGAGTGTTGAAAATTGATAGCTAAGGGATGAATTTCCTTGCACAAAATCTCATTTCTAACTATTCTAGAGTGAATTTCTAAAAATAGAAAGTCATGTCTATAATCTCAAGCATGACTTTGCAAAAATAGTAAATTACCATGCTTCAATTGGTAATAAAGTATAGATGATGGAAAATCACTTAACTTTTTTTTAATCAATCTTAATTGTTCAATTTTTATTTAATCATCAATATTATCATTAATATTATTATTATTAAAAAAATTTCAAGTCACTCAATCATGGGACACAATCATGTCATATGTAACTCCCCCCAATTAATGCATATGTTACACTCTCTCACTTAATGGATACATTAAATTCTCTCTTGCGCACTCGTTAAAAGCATGGCATATTCCTCTTACACATTCATTAAAGCATGTCATAAAAAGATTCCTCTTACGCTCTTTAATGCATATGTTACATTCTCTCCTTTATGGTATAAATTACTAAGACATGCATTTCTCTCCTTAATGGCATGATTTACACTTCCTAATTGGTATATGTAACTCTCCCTCAAGGCATGTGAGTTACTCCTCCTTTATGATTCCAACTCCTTGCTCCTCCTATATATACACGTCTCTCAGCCTCTCTTCTCACTACTTGTGCATTTTGAAAGAAGAATTTGAACTTGAGAGAGAGAGTTGGATGGTGAGAGAGAGACAGAGACTTGGAGAGTAAGAGCAAAACTTGAAGGTTGATTCTTTGTTTGCATCAACTATTGCTATCGGTGACTTTCAAGCTACAACTTGTTCAGATTTGGGTGAACTTACTCATTCCCTTGATCTCTTATTGTACTTTGTATCTCTGTTGAATAATTGATATCTAATAGAAGAAGAATCTGGTTGAGTTTTGCTTTGGTCATTGGACCTAAATTCTCTGTGTCTAATTATGTTCTTGGCTATCTTCTATTGTGCATTTGATTTATGTTCTATCTACAATTGTTTAACTAATATTGCAACATAAATAAGTTTTGTAATAAGTGATTGTTATAGATAGAACTTCAGAATTTCAACAATTTGAATTAGTCATGCAAACATATGGGAAAGCGAGGGTACCCACCATCCTTGTCATCACCTAAAGAAATACCTTTCATTTACTAGCACATGTATGTTGGAATCACGATTGCTGTTAGACAAAAACCCGTAGATGTTAGCCTTTGTTACAATTGCTAGAGTCGGGATCCACGAGAGGCGGTTAGTTCATGGTCATGAACCACATGGGGAGTGTTGAACCAATGTCCAACAATCTCCCTCCACAACACGAGGCGAGTTTTGAAATCGAGGCATGTGGCTCTGTTACCACTTGTTGGAATCATGATTTCCATTTGACCAAAACCTAGAGGTGTTAGTCTCCACTACAATCGCCATATTTAGGATCCACGAGTGGCGGTTATTCTATATCGCAAAACACGCGGGGAGCACTGAACCAATGTCCATCAATGTAATTCACATATTTAAGTTATGGGGAGCGCATAATGGCCACATCCTTACCTCCTTGTAATTTGATACACCCATGACACTATGGTCTCATTTCCTTTCACAATGAGTTAACCAAGGTCCATAAAACCCTTTTAACTTAACTGCATTCGCCTTTATAAATTTATGTTTTGGAGGGCCCAATGATCGCTTCATTAGCATCCCATTCATCCAACAAGATAAGCACAATGAACTTAGTATATATATCTCGATAAACTTAAGTTATGTCTTATGTGATGCTCTCAGCTGATGATGTTTGAGGTTGCACCTCATTAGTGTGCCCTTATGTAACGTGGGTCTTGTAGACTAAGGTGGGGAACATCTAATAAGGGGACTTGATTCACCTTAAGAAACATTATAAAAGTTTAAGGGGTGAAAAGGGGGACGCTTTCTAGGAAATTGAAAAGTCACTTTAATTTCCTTTATAAATTTATGTTTTGGAGGGCCCAATGACCACTTCATTAGCATTCCATTCATCCAACAAGATAAGCACAATGAACTTAGTATATATATCTCGATAAACTTAAGTTATGTCTTATGTGATGCTCTCAGCTGATGATGTTTGAGGTTGCACCTCATTAGTGTGCCCTTATGTAACGTGGGTCTTATAGACTAAGGTGGGGAACATCTAATAAGGGCACTTGATTCACCTTAAAAAACATTATAAAAGTTTAAGGGGTGAAAAGGTGGACGCTTTCTAGGCAATTGAAAAGTCACTTTAATTTTATAAAGTGAAATATTATAAAGTGACTTTATAAAAGTTAAAAGGGTAAAATGGCGACAAAAGTGGCCACAAGTTTATAAAGAGAGAAAATAAAAAGACCCTCCTCATTCTTTCACTTGTATTTTGGAGAAAATGAGCTCTTGAAGAGTTTTTGGAGAGAAACTTAGGGTTTGAGAAACATTAGCCGCCATAGCTAGCTTTGGTGTTGAAACTAGACATTCTAGTTGGTTCCAAGAGTGAAATCGCTTAGATTTCACCATTGTGCTTTTATGGAGAAAATGATTTGCAGGAGATATTGAGCTGGAAGAGGTTTTATCAATTGATTTTAATCAGGTAGAAAACCCAAGTCAAATCTATGGCCAAGATCTCTACTAAAGCCACGCCGAGTTATCTCTTCTTGCTACTAGATGTATGATCTGATAATCACCCTATGAGTGACCTCAATTAAAGATTTATTAAATGAAGGTATTACAGACTCATGTGCTGGTGTGTGTCTATGTTATTTCGGCAACAGATTGATCAGATTGTAAATACACAGACACTTGAAATGGAAAACAACAGAGAAATACAGTAAGCAAATACAAGAACACAAGAAATTAATAAGGAGTTCACCCTATCTTCCAGGGCTACATCTCCGGTCCAGCTCTCAGTGGTGACTTTCTTTTATTGTGTCTTGAAGCAGAGAATTACAATGAAGGAGCTCAATATGAGTCTCCTGAAACAGATTGGCTTGGCAGGGTGGTTCTTGGATTCCCCAAGCCACTAGAGTACATAAACTCTTTTCCTTGTCAGCTCTTTGACCTCTCTGGTCTGACAGATCCTCTCAGGGGTGGCTCGAATCTCTCAAGCTCTCTGGTGCTCGACGCTGCCTTTGGTCAGCTCGGCCCTCTGTCTTCTTTCTGCTTTTTGCTTCATTGGTTCTTCTCTTCTTTGTCTTCTGTCTTCGGTGTTCCTCTCCCCGGTCCTTCTGTTCTCTGTTCATGGCTTTAAGGCCATTCGGGCTCATGGCGGTTCGATTCCTCTTCCCCTCCGTCGATTTGCCTACTACAGCTTTGCTTGGAGTTCCCTGTTTCGGCATCATCATCGGGCTCATAGGGAGTGGCCACTTGTCCTCCTGCAAACTGCGCCAGCCTGCTTCGTCGGTTCAATTCTTTGGTTACGTCGTGGAATGAGTCTTTCGCCACCTTGGCGGTCAAAGCGAACCTCAGATTCTTCTATATTGCAGTTTATTCCCTTGTTAAATCCGGTCTTACCGTTGGGCGTGATATCAACCGTCAGATCTGGATCCCCCAGATTCAACGCCATCCGCTCATTTCACGCGGTGGACTTGCTCGTCCGTTAGCACACGATGAGCGGCGATTTTCTCTCTCCTCTGCTTGCTATGCGTCGGGCACTGAGTGGAATTGCTCCGTTTGCACCAAAATTGCTTACCGCCCATGGATGCCTCTGATCAATACCACCGGTTTTGGAGCGGGTCCCGCCTTTAGCTCTTAGCTTTTTATCCCACAGTTTTCCCGGCATCCATGCGACCGAGCGCTAGGGGCTCCTCCTTTTCGAAGGTTTTTGCCTCGTTTCGTGATCCGGGCTTCCCAGGGGCTAATTTCACCTCCTACGCAGTTTCCATGCGCCTCGGTCAGCGCTCTTTGACTGAGGTCCTCGTCGTTCCACGCTGGCTGCTAACTGCCACTGTTTTAGAGGTGTTTTTGGTTGCTGCTCTCAATTCTTTGAAGTTTGTCTCGACCTGGTACAACCATGGTTCTTTCGATTATTCTTCATGGATCCAATTCGGATCACGACCTTCTCGTTGAAAAGCTTTTGGACCACCAAAAGTTGGTTTTCAAGCATCGACTAAGTGAGGGTACTGCTGTCTCATTGTCCAATCAATCCATTTTGCACTGCTCGGCTTCGAACCTTTTAGTCCAATTCTGAGGTACTTAGTATCTCCTCTGAGCGTTGTCCTCACCTTCTTGTCCAAGACTGTGTCTTCCTGCAATTCATCCAGATATTCAGGTAGCAGGTCATCAATAGAAGGCAATTGACTTTGCTCCTCAGGATCCTCAATCATTGAAGGTTCAAACAATCTCAAACAATTTGCATTTATGACTGAGTAGATGTGCATGTAAGCTGGCGAAAAGCATTTTCGCCAATCCTCTGAAGTATCTTGAAGGGTCCATACCTGATAGGCTTTAGCTTTTTGCCTTCACTTTGCATCCTGCCCTTGTTGATATACAGCCAAACCTGGTCTCCAACTTGAAAACTATGCTCCATCCGATGCTTGTCATGCTTAGCCTTGTATCTGGCTTGGCTTTTTTCCAGTTGTTCCTGTACTGCCTGGTGGATCTCCTGGATCTGTTCAATGAACCGAGTTGCCTTATGAACATCATTGTGTCCATCAACTGTGTTATCTTTACCAAAGACAAAATCCAAAGGAGACCTTAGTGCATTGTGTTCATCAACTGTGGTATCTTTACCAAAGACAAAATCCAAAGGAGACTTTGGTGTGAAACCAAAACAGGTCTCAAAAGAAGATCTCTGTGTAGAAGAGTGTTTTGCTCTGTTGTAAGCATGCTGCACATAACACAAATGTTCATCCCAAAGCTTAGGATGTTTGCTGCAATATCCTCTGAGTAACTGGATCACTGTCCTGTTAACTACTTCTGTCTGGCCATCGGTTTGTGGATGAAAAGCTGTGCTTTTCTTCAGTTTGGTGTCCACCAGCGCCCACAGACTTGACCAAAACCTCCCCACAAATCGGGTGTCTCAATTATGTTGGACACCTAATCCTAAAGGGTTAGCGTGGAAGCCGAATGGACAAAGCAGTCCAAGAGACCTTGGGATGTGAATCCCAACGGTCACCAAATGTACTATAAATGTATATCAGATTGTTAATAAAAATGCATTGCAAGCTTTATCTTTCCTATTTTGTTCTCCCTAACCATGTCTGTTTAACATGGTATCAGAGCCATGATGTGTGGCCTGTGAGCTGCCTTGAATAGCGCTGCCTACCCTCATTACCTGCGCTCTGTTACGCTGTGATTCTGACATCTTATCAGATGCGTTTTCATAAAAACGCTCTCCCTCACTGTCCACCTACTCTAACGCTCTAAAATCTGCCTGTCAACCCTGGCATCTCAGAGCTGTTTTAATATATAACGCTGCCTGGCATCTCAGAGCTGTTTTGATATGTGAAGCGGTGATTGCTTCTGAAGGAGAACGCTGCGTTGAAGCGGTGATTGCTTCCAACAAGCCATCATATCCAAGTCATGCGTTATGCCCTTATTTGTCACCCAGGACTAACCCTGTGACTTGTGAAACGGATAATTATAACGCACTTCTGGGTGGCCGCCGTCATGATTTGAAGATCTGAGAAGGAAAATGACAGAGACGAGTATGTCGTCACTCACATTGAAGATAATTCTGCGGAGGGTGAACGGTATCATATGTTGTCTGTAAACCTCTGTACTCTTCGAATTATAAATATCAGAAAGCTGCGAAATTATGTTTCCAAAAATGATAATTAGCATTGAATAGATTTGGTCTTGTCCTTGCTATTTGAGTTAAACACGCCAAATGCACCAAGCTTCGTGGATATTTCGTGCCATGTTTTGTCTGTATATCTGTTGTTTCCATTGACTGGAGCTTGTATTTTTGGGCTTGTGGCTTGTATGAAGGGTGACCGTATATATGCTGTTTCCTTTGACCGACCATATCTATCTATGGGTTTTATATCGTATACTTGTGTTTCGATATAAGTTCCGTCACGCATCAAAGCAAAGGGGTACTGTTCAGGTAGCCAGCAGCGCAGGATGTAACCAAATCACACATAGGAATGCCAGCATCAGCAATTGCCAAAGTTGCTGCATTAATACATGCAGATCTTGTTCCTCCATCAGCTTGAAGAACCTGAACAAATATGTCTATCTGTGTCCGTGGCATTAAATGTGTCAAAATGGCTGCTTCCATCGTTTGACGTATGACTAGGGATATCTCAGTTGCCCGCCTGTCACCTTTTGAGCGTCTTGGACGATCCCCTGTGCTAAAATTTGCCATGCTGTACTCACAACGAACCAGTGCCTGATCAGGAAGTTGCTGATTCTTGCTCTGAACCTCATGAGGTCCGTATACAGCTGCGATGACTTTTGTGTTCCCCATCTCAAAGATAGCAGAGCCATCGGCTTTGTCAACAACTCCCAGCTGTGCATGTAGCTGTCGCATTTCCAGTGGTCGACGCCCATCCAGACGTAGCCCCTCTGGACTAATGTACTCCATAATGTATGATATGGGAACATAATCCTCTCCTTCCAAACAAATTATGCTCTGGCTATGCAGTCACGATTATTGCTCAATAGCTCGTAAATGAAGCCGCTCGCACTCAAGTGAGACTCCACACCGACCCCGCCGAATGTTCGGGAACTCAGAAATTTAAACGGAATTCACCAGATTTGAATCAGGGCCTGTTTAAAATTTGCTGACCGAGATGTCATCTTGAAGAACATTTCTGCTGCAATCCAATGGAAATGTGTTTAGTAAGAGCTTCGTCGCCGCCATCATAAAAATGGGAAACATCCAAGTCTATCCTCCAAGAATTTGTAACCGAATTGCTTGTGTTTCTCTTGTGTGTGTCCACTCAAACAACTCGTGAAATCGGTATTTCTTCAGATGAGAATGCAGTTGGCTTTGGCGTCTGAACCCCTGCGCACTTATGTTGCCAGCACGTCCTCGTGAGCCAGCGTAAAGTTATGATTATCTTTAATTGTTATTCTTTAGCTGATTCAGCAAGTGATTTGAACCTGCCGAACTTGGTTTGAAGGACACATGCTTGGCAAAAGCCGATGGTATATTTTCCAAGTACTTGCAGTTAAGACATGAAGAGATTGACCTGTAAGGGTGAGGAAGAAAGAAGATGCGACAGATATCTTTATAGTAACATATTCAGCAGAAATGTGCAGAAAGTGACTTGCTGCTCTGAATTTTGAAGAGTTGCAACTCTGCTTCATTCAATAATTTATTGTACACATGACCATCTGGACTTTACATGTAAAATTTAGGTGGCTGATTCAGTTTACAAGGGAGGTGCTGGTGGTCGGAATTAATAGAGAGCTGTGGATACATTGACACTCTTCTCTAGGTTGTAACAGTAAGTTGATGATTATATGAATTATATGAGTGTAATTTCTTCAGAATTTTATGCATTGCAGCTATAATATAATTTATCATGGAAAACAGATGGAACTATGAGTTATAATTTTTTCCAAACAGAAAAAGATGATTGAAGATAGCAGGGGTTATGTTTACTAATGAATCAGGAAACTGGTAACTCGTATCAAATAAGTCAGACCCACTGATTGTATTATTTCAAATTTGAATGGATTGTATTAGATGACTGTGCTTCATATTATGTTGCTCTCGACATTGGACGGTGTGAGTAAAACTCCATGTGGGAGGCAATGTGACCATCCCTTTCATACATCAATAGCATTTGTTTCACGTCCTCAAACGTCCAATGATTGAAAAGCCTCACTACGGGCTGTGGTAAAACGACCGCCTAGCTTCTGTGAGAATAAAAACCGTGCAATCAACCTCAACCTCAGAGATGCTACTGTTAAGGGTTTTAATCCACAAATCTTGTCACGGACGAGTCTCAGAGATTGCCCTGGACTGATTCATCTGATTTTCATTATATGAATGTTATTTAAATTCGGAAGGGAATGACGCTTTACTCTTAGTACTCCAGGTAAAGATTTTGAAAGACATAAAGAAGCTAAGCAGCAATACAAAAGTGAGATCGCACGGAGTGGCATTTGTTGAATTCACTGAACATGAGCATGCACTTGTGGCTCTTCGTGTGCTGAATAACAATCCTGAAACATTTGGACCAGAACA
>APFE031011113.1:214916-238952 GCA_000404065.3 Pinus taeda
TGCTCTGAAGTTTGAAGTTGAGGACAACACTCATCTTCACATTTATATATTTTTGCATTGGTCCTGCTCCATCAACCAATTTCGCGACATTGTTGCCACTTGACAAGCCCTTATAAGATCTTGTAGGAAGAGTACAATATTATTTTTCTGTTGCTATTGCCTCAGTTGTGTTTTTAAGTGACATTGAAGAAAAATGGCCAGACTTGAAGATGCATTAAAGTTATTGAATATCCTAATTCATTCCACTGTTGATGAGATGGTCAAAGTTAACAAAGAAAGTCTCTTTGACATCCAAACCTCTCTGCAAACTGCACATGAGAATATTGAGTTTTTGCAGCTTGAGACAAAGCTGCAGCAAGAAGAATTACAGCAATGGAGTCATCATTCTGAACCTGTTTCTATTCAGAAGACTGAAACAGACTCCCATAAACAGCAAGTCAATAATGGTCCTGTTCATTCAAATAAAGCAGCAGTTGTACATGCAGATGCAGAAGTTCATTCTGCACTTCCCAAGACCATCATCAGACCTTGGGAACAGCTTGTCCACAACAAGCACAGAACCGATCTTGGATATGACAAGGACTTGTCCTTTCATATTCCAGACTATGCCAAGACCATTCAGTTTTAGAGTGCTGGATTCATTAATGACAGTTCACCTGCTCCTCATGACAGTTCAGCTTCAGCTATTCCAGACTCTGCCCCTCTTCCACAACAGCAACAACAACAACAGATCGTGAAATGCCAACACTGTGATCGAGTTGGCCATCTGAAAGATCACTGTTTTGATCTTCATCCATGTAAGCACTGCCATAAAACCACCCATTGTTCAAACAGATGCTTCAGCAACAAACGTCCTGCAAGAACAAAGATTCATCTAGGATGGATCGCTTCTTTGCAATGGGCATCAACAGCCAAGAAGATATTTCAAACACATGTGAGAACTTGTTCCAGAATATTGAACAGTCTTGCAGTTGAGTTTTCTCCATCTTCTCACCTTGTATCTGACAGGGGGGGAAATGATGGCCATCTACAAGCTTCAAAGCCACATCAAGCGAGCCTGAGCCACAACCTGCCACACCAGTTTCAGAGTTGTAGCCAGAGACAAAGATGCCTGAACATGCCTTCAGTTAGCGATGTGGGACACTTCCTCTAGCAGAAGACTTCAGCTTCTTGCCAGTTTTGGAAGAGTTCCGGAGACAAAATTGAGAACACTTCCTCTAGTAGAAGACAAATTAGATACAATGGAAGTGGGCAATCCAAAATGAACCCATACATGTTCAAAGAACAGTTTTGCAGTTTGTTTAGCTGTAATCTGTTTATTACAAGGTATCAAAATACACATTTTGCTGAACCTATCCACAACCACATACAGATAATCATGACCTTTTCTAGACTTAGGCAGTCCCCTAACAAAATCCATGGAGACACTTTCCCAAGGGTGAGAAGGAACTGGTAATGGAGTGTACAAGCCTAGTTTTCTATTGCTGGGCTTGCTTTTGGCACACATAGTACACCCTCTTACATATCTAGAAACCGTCTCATTCATTTTCGGCCAATAACAAAATTTTTGCAGCTATGCAACTGTTTTACTTACCCCAAAGTGACCTGATATCTCTGATTATCTTTACTCTCTCTGTTTGTGGAATGCAGAGTTTCCCACAATGATATAAGAGTCGGTCCTTTACATGATAATCCAACTCTTCTATTCTTTTGCCTCAACTCAAAGTTGCATATACATCTTTAAAGTCTATATTTTGAGCACATTGTTCAGTGTAGCTTTCATGTAGTGCAAAATTATGCTCAAGTATAGTAGATGCATTTATAATGGGTCTAGATAACTTGTCTGCAACTTTGTTATGTATGCCCTTTTTATATCTGATGACTAAATGAAATTGTTGTAGAAAACCCATCCATCTATAGTGTCTTGATTGCGGCAACTTAGCTTGGGAGTGCATATATTGAAGTGGTTGATGATCAATATGTATTACTGTCTCTTTGCCCATTAAATAATGTTTCTACTTTTTCACACTCTGAATTAATGCATACAATTCTTTATCATATGTAGGATAGTTGACTACTGCAGGATTAAAAGTCTCAGAATGATAACATATGGGTTTACCGTGCTGTGTCAACACTGCTCCCCTGGCATAGTCATTGACATCTGTTTGGATCTCAAATGGTCTTTTTAGATCAGGCAGTGCTAGTACAGATGCTGTACTAATCTTTGCTTTCAAGGTGTCGAAGGCTTTCTGATGTTTGCCTCCCCACTGAAACACCTTGTTCAATCCTGTTAAAGCATGTAAGGGAGTTGCAATCGAGGAAAAGTCTGAGATGAACTTCCTCCAATATTGTGCTGCTCCTAAGAAGCCTCTCACTTCTGTAGCAGACTCGGATTTAGGCCAGTTTACAATGACTGCCACTTTAGAGGGATCTATTTTCAATTCACCACCCCCTACTATATGACCAAAATAATAAGAGATGTTTTGCCAAATTCACATTTTGAGAGTTTAACATAAAGTTTTTCTCTTTTCAAAACATCTAATGTCTGCTTAACATGCTTTAAGTGTTCCTCCCACATTTTACTAAAAATCAGAATGTCATCCAGATACACAATAACTAAATCATCAAGAAAAGGCCTGAGTACATCATTCATTAAGCTCATGAAAGTAGCAGGGGCATTGGTCAAGCCAAAAGGCATAACCAGCCACTCATACAATCCCTGCTTTGTTTTGAAAGTAGTCTTCCATGCATCTTGCTCTGCAACTCTGATCTGATGGTATACACTGTGCAAGTCCAGCTTGGTGAAATAAACAACTTCCTTCAATTGATCTAAAAGATCATCTATGCAAGGAAGGGGATAACGATTTTTGATTGTTATCTTATTCAATGTTCGGTAGTCAATGCACATTCTCCACGAGCCATCTTTCTTTCTCACCAAAACGATTGGTGACCCACATGGTGATGTGCTAGGCCTGATGAACCCCTTCTCGAGCAACTCCTGCACCTGCTTCTTGATTTCAGCATTCTTTAAAACAGACAACTTGTACATTCCAATATTAGGCAATAGAACATCTTGCTGCAAAACAATATCATGTACTATTTCCTTTTTGGGTGGCAGACCTTTAGGTTCTTGAAACAGGACATCATACTCTGAAACAATCTTTTCTATATCAGCTTGCTGCTTAGCATTACAACCCTCAAATACATTGGTTTGATCAGGTTCCTTTTCCTTTACAACCATTAGTAAGAATTGTTTGCATGAATTTATCATTCTTTTCATCTGCCCTGAGTTTATGAGAGTATAATTATTCTTGAGCTTGTGAGCTCTTACAAAGTATTCGATTCCATCTTTAACAAGTAGATACCTGTTCTCAGCTCTATGAAAAATAGCTTTTCTATCATACAAGTAAAGAATTCCTAAAACAATTCCACATATATCTAAAGGAATTATGTCTAACTCAACCTCATCTACAAATGCTGACCCAAAAGAAAACTTGAGTTTGCATTGTCTAGTCACTTGTAGTTGTGCTTTATCGTTTAGCCATCCTAATGGGTATGGTTTCTTGTGAGGTGTAGTCACTAATCCAAAATTCTTTAAAATTGCTTCAGAAATTAAATTTACTTGTGAGCCACTATCAAACAAAGTATCAAACTTTTGATGTTTGGAAATAACTCGAATATGGAAACGCTGATGTATTTTTCTCTCATTTTCTTCATCAATAATAGATTGCGTAGAATTACTAGTAGATTCTTCAGAATTGTTACCTCTTATACCTGCGGCTGCAATATTTGTTTCATCTCCTGAGTCTGACCTCAAATCTTTCTGAATAGATGTAGCAGTCTTCTTCTTCTTGCCCTCAAACTTCTTAGGTCTCAACTCCAGATGCAAAATCCAGTAGTGCTCATCATCATGCCCATCCTTTTTACAGTGAGGTGCATGAAGCCCTGCTTTTTTGTGTAGTGTTAGCCTTCCTTGCTTTCCATTTTTCTCTTTCTTTTCTCCTTATTCTTGCTTGCAGTGGGTTGGGATGATCCCCAAACTTCTATACTTCCATTCTTTCCTCTAGCTTCTAGATGAGTAGCTTGAAAAAATACCTCATCTATACTAGTGGGATTAAACACGACGATAGTGTGCCTCATGTAGCTGTGTAGACCACCAACGTACTTCAGCAGAGTCTCGGGTGAGTCTAATGAGATTCCTAGAATCAGTGCTCTCTTTCTAAATTCTTGAGTGTATCCTTGTACACTTTGCCCCTTCAACTATAGAAGAGTTTGCTAGGACATCATGGCTTGCTGCATGTAGGCCAATGGATAGAACTATTTTTTGATTGCAGAAACAAATTCACTCTAGACAGAGACAGTCTTACCATGTCTCTTCAGGTCAGCTTGGGTCATGCCTTCCCACCAAACCAAGGCAGTGCCTCCAAGGTGCAGGCTTGCTAGCTGAATCTTGCTCTTGTCTGAATCGATATTTTTGTACTCTGCAATAAACATCAATTTGTCTAATCCAATTGTCCTACTTTTCTGCATTCAACTCTCCATCATATATAGGTAAATCAAATTAATCAAAGATGCCTTCTTTTTATGTTCAGGGCTACTAGGAAGTGTGAGAAAGCTTTCTTCTTTCCCTTTGCATTTTGAGTGGTCATGAAAGTGAGACTCATCTTCTCCTTTGTTTTGTTAAGAGCCTCATGAATCTTCATCCTTGTGTTTTCTAAAGTCCCTATACATTTATTCTACCATGGAATTTATGGCTAAGAAACTATCTATGAATTGAGGGTCTGGCCCCACAGAACCTTCTTCTGACATTGTCTTCTAAGGATAGACTCTCCCAATTTCAGGATTAGTTTCGACAAACTATCCTTCTCCTAATTTAAGCTTTGATCTAGTTAGCATTCAATAGCTAAATCCAACACAAGCTTGTCTAACCTTAACAGCCTAAAGCTCTGATACCTCTTGATCTAAAAATAACTCGTGAGTGATCTCAATTAATTTATTAATAAATGAAGGTATTACATACTCATGTGCTAGTGTGTGTCTATGTTATCTTAGGCAACGGATCGATCATATTGCAAAGTACACAGACACCAGATAATGGAAAACAGTAAGAGAAACAAAGTAAGCAAATACAAGAACACAACAATTTAATAAGGAGTTCACCCAATCCTCCTGGGCTATGTCTCCGGTCTAGATTTCAGTGGTGGCCTTTTCTTATTTTGTCTTTAAAGCAGAGTTTTTACAATGAGGAGCTCAATTTGAGTCTCCTAAAATAGATGATGCTTAGTAGGGTGGTTCTTGGATTCCCCAAGTCACTAGAGTGCACAAACTCTTCCTTACCAAGTCTAAACCTCAATTAGTCTAAATGGGATGAGTCCATTTTGGGTCTCAGTTCCCAAAAGATGTCCTCACAAGGATTTTCTTGAACCTCTCAAGCCTTCTGTCTACTTGATGCTGCCTTAGGTCAGCTCGACTCTCTGTTTTCGTCTTCTTGCTTTTTCTATGTTCTGTTTCTTTGTCTCACTGTCTTCTTCTTTCTTACAGTGCTCGTTTGTTTTTGTTCTTTGTTTGTTCATGGCTTAAAGCCAATACGTCCTTGACTGTTCACTTCCTCTTTTGCCCCTTTGGATTTCCCGTTGCAGTTCACTTGGAGTTCCCTGCCTCTGCATCATCGCAACTGTGTAACGTCTCATAGGGAAGTGGCCACTTTTCCTCTCATGAACTGCGCCAACTCTTTCCTCACACAGTTTCGTATTTTGATTACGTTGTGAAATGATTCATCCACCAACTCAATAGTCCAATCGAACTTCAAACTTTGTGCTATAGCTTATTTTCCCTCTAGATCTAGTTTCTCATCGGGCGCAATCTCCGTCGTTAGATCTAGAGCCCCCTAGATCCTGCGGTATTCACTTGTATCGTGTGGTTGACTTGCTCGATCGTTAGCCCATGATGAGAGGTGGTTTTCTCTCTCATCTGCTGGAAACACCTTGTGCAATGTGTGGAATCGCTTGTCCTCCTGCCAAATCTGCTTACCGCCCAAAGTGCCTCCGATATTCCACCGGTTTTGGAGCACAAGAGCCGCCTTTCACTTTAGCGCTTTCCCTACCGTTTCTTGGCTTCCCATGCGACCGAGTGCCCGAGGCTTTTCCTTCTCGAGGGGTTTTTCCCAGCAATGTGCGATTAAGGATTTAGACTTCCTAATTGCTAGTTTGCATCCTGCGCAGTCTCCATGGGCCTCGGTTAGCGCACTTTGATCTAGGTCCTCCTCATTCCTTGCTAGCTACAAACTGCCACTATCGAGAAGTCTTCCTGATAGCTCTTTGTTCACAAGTTTTTGAAGTCTGTCCCGATTTGATATAGTCATAACACTTAGATAGTTTTCATGGATCCAATTCAGATCAATTATAATGGGTCTAGCCATAACGAATACATTCTCTAGAAGATTTCCTTAGGTTAGAATCAATCAACAGGGCCTAACTCTTGGTCTCTTATCTTGCTTGATTGATCTGAAAATGGGGCACTAAAGGCTTCTTGTCAGCTTACAAGAACCTCTCACACTTCCAAAGCTTAAATACTCCCAAGGTATTATGATTAACCAAATGTGGAATTAATAATGTGCTTAAACATAGATGTATTCTTATATTTGTTTTAAAACTGTTATGTGTTGTAAGTTCACTTGCTTATGCTGGTATAAAATACATATGAAAGTAAGTAAAGAAACAAATAAGCAACACACACATAGCAGCAAGATGTAGCAATAAAATAACACACATAACAACAATATTAATTTGGCGTTCACCCAAAACTCTTGGGCTACATCTCCTTGAGCTCTAGTCAACTCGACTAAGCTCTCTGGGATTATGGCAGTAGTTCTTTTACAAGCTCCATGCTCAACTCCACTGGTTTACACAAAACACAATGGGTTTAGAACACCATCTCATCCATGGCTCTAAAGCTCTCAGCTTTCTGGCTCTGACTCTGACTCTTGGCTCTAGCTTCCCTGAGCTCTCTCTCAGCCTCTATGTGCATCAATGGTTCACTCAACCTCCAAGCAATGTTTAGCAACCTTCCAGTGACCTTTAGCAGCTTTGCTACCTGTCAATCGTTCTCTCTGGATTTTTTCTCTCGTAGCTAACAAATCTCCTTTAGCGATCTCCACCCCTTGCCAACAACCCGTCAATTGGGCCTTCTATCTCCTTTGAGGCATTTTCCCGGCTCTGCGGCTTCCCTAACCATTTCTCTACATGTCATTACTCCCCTGTGGCTCTGTGGCTTCTCTCCGCGTTGTCCATTCGACTGGCCATCTAGCTCTTCAGCTTTGTGGCTTCACATGCATCATTGTTTGCCGAAAACACCCACTTTCAGCATGGCACAATGATCAGGGGCCGTTACAGAGGGATTAGGATCTTCTTCTAGGAAAAAACCTCAAAATGGAGAAAAATCCAATACATAGAGATTTTTCTGAAATTACACTATTGAGCATGAATTCTGGACTTGAAATTTCATTAAATCGCCCCTATAACCCTATCGGGTCGACCATTAATCGTAATATCACTATCGCATCATCGCATGGCCAAAATCCCAAATACATGGGATAACAAAGAAAATCCAAATTCCCATAATTTAAAGATTATGTAATTGGGTTTATAATCCCCATTGGGTCTGGCCCTTGTCGCTTATCGAAATCGCAATCGCATTAGCCCTGCTATCGGGGATCATCGATCGTTGATTTAATTTGGACCATTCATCTAATCCCCAATTGGATGGTCCATATCACATCCCATATCGCTATCGCATCGGCCCTTTGTGTTGGGGATCACTGATCTCCCGACCGTTGATTTAATCCTAGTCATTGATCTCATTTCTGATCCGATGGCTGAGATTGCACGCCGCGGATTGGCAATCGCATGTTGCATATGGTATCAACCCCTTTTATATCATTGTGATACGATGTTGCGATGTGATATATCACAATCGTATGTCACATAGTCCTCGGTTCCTTCTCTTATCTCATAGCATCACCGACGCCGATTTTGGTGATCGCAATGTTGCATCAGCCCGAGGTCCTTTCCTTATATTATTTGCATATGCCTTCCTCTGACTCGATATGTCAGGGATTGGTAATTGGGGTCTCTTCCACCTCCGCTTTAAGTCTGCCTCTTGGACCACTCCAATGCGATTTTCTATTATAAAGCTTTTTAGGCCATTTTTTGAAAATGTTTCCTCTTTTTCAGAGGAAAAGGGTAACTTATTTCTGCGATAACGTTTGCATCTAAGGTCCATTTTAGCCCATTTAATCAGTAGATTTAGAATTGAAAGATATACATAGTGGGACTATTTCTAGGAGAATCCTAGGACTTTCATTTTCCTCTGTGAGGAATACTTTAGACTTAGAAATATATCCAAGATCCATTTTGAATCACACCTTCCCACTAAAGAACTTTTGGTCTCCAAAAGACTAATATACTAATCTAAATAGTAAATGAGAGTAACAACACCCTCTTCTTTCAACCTCCACACACTTGCCTTGCATAATGCCTCTGAACCAAAGCCTTTGACCACTTTCCTTCCTGGATGTGCTGGTCTTCCTGGGAAGAATTGTCTTCCTCCTTAACTTCATGAAGAACTCTTGCTGAGATGGTCACAGTAGGTAGTTTGAACTTCTCTACCTTGATAACTAATCCAAGGTGGCTCAAACAAATGTGAAGTACATCTTCTTCACAAAATTTTCATTTGTACATATTTGAAAAGCTTCCAACAACAACTATTAACAACAACAAAAATACAGACAACAACTAGATGGCCCAAACTCCCGCTTCAACAAAAGAAACAGATTTCACATCTTGTGGACACTTCCATGTCCTACATCTACATACAAATGATGGACTAGATAAGAAAAAACAAAACATGCCTTTAAACAAATGACCCTTCAAGTCAAGGATGTAGAAAAATACCATTAGGACTTTTTTTTCAAAAGATGAACCACTTCGTCATCATCTCCATCTTGGAGGCCAAGTTAAATTCTCCCAAGTCAACTTTGTGTCACATGCATGTTAAAACAATCAACCCTTCAAGTTAATCACACACACAGGTTAAAAAACAAGGAAATCATCAGCATCCCTATGTTCATGCACATCAAGCTCATGCATGCATTTCATCTTTCAACTTTCGCTTAAGCACACTGTACTTTCGAAGATGAAATGAAATATAATGTTGTAGCAACAAAGTGAGTCTCCTACTCAACTTCTCCATTCAACTTCTTGGTAAAATCCTGCAACTTGCATTACATTAACAAAGAAATGCAAACAGATGCATCAATAGACATGCAATCCTAATTGGATAAAAACTCTAACCATTTCTTACCAATCCACTTCAAAGGTCTTCCCTTTGTCTACACATCAACATTACCATGTGAATTTTCCTTAAACACATCATGCATGGAAACTTCCTTTCCATTTTTCCATCTTCTCTTTCCACCTTCTTTAGCTTTCATGGAAGCATTGCAGGATTCAGAGTCCAACACCTTTCAACAAGATGCCCTTGCTTATGGTAGTAAGTGCACTACATGTGCATCCTCTTGACAACAGGATTTTCCTTGTCCAATGGACCTTTTTCTTCTTGCTTCTTTTCCTTCAAAAGTTTCCTATATGTGGCCATTCTCTTCCAACATCTAGAAACATTATGGTTATCCAAACCAAACATGCAATTATTTTCCCATATCTATGTGGACATTTATCATGCTTTGCAAAATCAAAAAGAATATTAGAACCAGATTTATGCCTTTCTCTTTCACCTTTATTGCATTCATGAGGAGGTGAAGCAAATGAAGAAGTGGCTCCCTTTGGAACACCATCAATCTTTTCAAGTCTTTTAGGATCTCCACAACTCTCTCATTCAAGTGTGTGCTTTTGAACACCTGCATCTTGCAAATGATGTTTCAAGCTATTTCATTCCTCCTGAATACAATCTTCATGATCTTGAGGTAGAGGGCCTAAAATGAAACTCCTTCTTGGAACTGTTTCAATGGCCTTCATGGCAACTTTGGGACTTTCTCCATAAAACTATCCATAGCCAAGACCGAAATACTTAGTCCTTTCCTCAACCATTATTGGTTCAACAATACCTTGTGCATGTTTACCCAAGCCTTTTCCCTCATAGCTCATCTTGGACATTAGCTTGGAACCTATGCCTCTGGTATGTTTTTCAAAAGAACCAATATAAACATTCTTAGAAGAATTTGAAGAAAAACTAGAATGGTTTACCTCTTCTTCAAGCTGATACTTGACCAAGGCTTCTTTGGCAACAAAGAGTTGTGACTCCAACTCATGCATCCTTTTTAGGTTCATATTTGCGATATGAAGTTGCCTCTCCATTTCCTACAATTTGTCAGAAGGAAACTACTTCTCTTCCTCCATAGAATTCAATTGCTCTCTAAGTATGCTGCTCTTCCTTCCATCCTCATACATTTCTCTCATCATATCCATCATTGTGGACAAGTCTTGTTTCATGTCTTCATCAAAGACTCTTGTGAAGAAAGAAGAATTTCAGGATTCAGTTGTAGAAGTTGTCATTATGCCAATGAACAAAAGAACTTCAAACAATATTAACAAAGAGCTTATTCAACAACCTTTTGCAACAAACCTCTTGTGCTTCAAGGATTTCCTTGAGATCCTTTGGGATAAGAAGAATGCCTTCAGCCCTTCTTCCTTCTTGTCCTTCCTAGACTGAGCTATCAATAGCTTTCCCTTCACCTTTGCAATCTCAAACAATATTCAGTCTGTAAGCAAGCATACAAGCAACCTCTGACTGTTTAAACACCTTTCAGACAAGCAACCTTTGCTCTATCAATCAAGCATTCTGATATAACCTTGTTTGAAGGTGGGGTTAATCAATCTTAGGCTCTGATACCACCTGATCTGAAAATGGAGCACTAAAGGCTTCTTGTCAGCTTATAAGAACCTCTCCCACTTCCAAATCTTAAATACTCCCAAGATATTATAATTAACCAAATGTGGAATTAATAATGTGGTTGAACGTAGGTGTATGCTTATATTTGTTTTAAAACCATTATGTGATGTAAGTTCACTTTCTTATGCTGGTATAAAATACATATGAAAGTAAGTAAAGCAAAAAATAAGCAACACACGCATATCAGCAAGATGTAACAATAAAACAACACACATAATAACAATATTAATTTGGAGTTCACCCAAAAATCTTGGGCTACGACTCCTTGAGCTCTAGTAAACTCGACTAGGCTCTATGAGATTATGGCAGAAGTTCTTTTATAAGCTCCATGCTCAACTCCACTGGTTTACACAGAACACAATGGATTTAGAATACCATCTCATCCCTAGCTCTGAAGCTCTCAGATTTCTGGCTCTAGCTCTGGCTTTGGTTTTGGCTCTGGCTCTGGCTCTAGCTCTTTCTCTCACTCTAGATCTAGCTTCTCTGAGCTCTCTCTTAGCCTCTGTATGCATCAATGGTTTTCTCAACCTCCAAGCGACCTTTAGTAGCTTTGTTTCTTGTCAATCATGCTCTTTGGCTTTTCAATCTCGTAGCTAACATCTCTCCTTCAGCGACCTCCAGCCCTCACCAACAACCTGTCAATTGGGCCTTCTGGCACCTTTGAGGCGTTTTCCCGACTCTGTGACTTCTCTGTGCGTAGTCTGTTCGATTGACCATCTGGCTCTATGGCTCTATGGCTTCAAATTCATCATTATTTGCCAAAATCACCCACTTGCAGCATGGCATAGTGATCACGGGTCGTTACAGAGGGATCAGGGCCTTCTTCTAGTCAAAAACCCGAAAATGGAGAAAAATCCAATACACAAAGATTTTTGCGAAATTAGACTATCAGGCGTGAATTTTGGACTTGAAATTTCATTCAATCACCCCTATAACCCTATCAGGCCTGCGATTAGTCACAATATCGCTATCACATCATCACATGGCCAAAATCCCAAATACACGGGATAACACAATAAATCTGAATTCCCAGAGTTCAAAAATTATGTAATGAGGCTTATAATCCCCATCGGGTTCAGTCCTTGTCGCTTATCGCAATCGCATTAGCCCTGCTATAGAGGATCACCGATCGCCAATTTAATCTGGATCATTGATTTGATCCCCGATCGGATGGTCTAGATCGCATCACATATGGCTATCGCATCAGCCCTTTGTGTCGGGGATTGCCAATCTCTCAGCTGTTGATTTAATCCTGGCCGTTGATCTCATTTTTGATCTGGCGGCTGAGATTGCACGCCGCAGATCGGCAATCACATGTCACATATGGTATTGACCCCTTTTATATCAATGCGATACGATGTTGTGATGTGATATATCACAATCGCATGTCGCATAGTCCCGGGAATCCTTCCCTTATCTCATAACATCGCCGATGCCGATCCACCAACGACGATATCGACGATCGCAACGACGCATCAGCTCGGGGTCCTTTCCTTATATTTTTAAATTCCTTCCTTTGACTCAATATGTGGGGGATTGATAATCGGGGTCTCTTCCACCTCCACTTTAAGTCTGCCTCCTAGACCAATCCGATGCGATTTTCCTTTATAAAGCCTTCTAGGCCATTTTTTGAATATTTTTCCTCTTTTTCAAAGGAAAAAGAGCAACTTCTTTCCACAATAACTTCTGCATCCAATGTCCATTTTAGCCCATTCAAATTGCACTAGATTCATAATGAAAAGACCTATGCAATGGGACTATTTCTAGGAGCATCCTTGGACTTTCATTTTCCTTTGTGATGAACACTTTAGACTTAGAAGTCTATCCAAGATCCATTTTGGATCATTGATGATGTCCTCGCTTTCTCACTCCAACAATCTCTCTCTTCCTTCTTCAAGCTCCTGAAACAATTAAACAACAACAATACACAAACATAATAATAGACAAATTTCAATTCAACCTACTTAACAAGTCAAGAATTATTAAGCCATGAATATGCAATCTTACAAAACATGTAGGAAATTTATCGATAGTTGCATATATTAATATCAAAGAGAGATTACAACCATTCATCTTGACGTTACAGTCTTCCTTTGACAAGACTAGGTTCCCACATAATTCTACTAGCATTCCATGATGGCTTCAAACAACAATAGTTTTAAAGCTCTTCCATTTAGGCTTCACTCCAAACCAAAACACACTTCTGCCTCACACAACTAGATAGCTACAACTAGTAATAACTTGCTTTTCTACTCCAAAATAGCATCAAAACTTTGAAACTATAACACTCACACTAATTTGTTCTTGGGAAGAAGGGAGGTTTATATAGGAAATATGTATGGGAGATGGATCCTCTTATCATGGGAGAAGAACTTATCCCTTGAGGTAATTCCATCATTATAGGCGAAAGGAGCCCAAACTGTCATCCTCAACCCCATCTAGCCAAACAATTTACCAGACTTCTGTTACGGAGCTTCTAGAGCTGGAAGCTTAGGATCTAATTAAAAAACTTTCCATAACAGGACCGGCTCGACTGAAACACAACTCAGACGCTCCAGTTGGCACAAGGAGTAGTGCTAATCTCTGCACGTCGACACGGGGGAGACAAAGGCTATTAGTGTCGGTCTTGTAAACTAGGAAAAACAAAAGTTTTAGGGGAAATGGTGCAAAAGGGAAATGATTTTCTCATGAAGAGGGACATAATGGGAGTTTCTTCATGAAGGAAAAGCATGCAGGATTCACTATAGAGGTCCTACAAGATCAGGGAACAAGGAGTACAAGGACAGTGAAAAAAGGTTGTGTAACAGATGCCCCCTAAAGCGTGAAGGTCAAGCTAGAGTGAGGGATGAAATGCTTTATTAATCAGTGTGGGGAACCATTCTGTTGTTGGAAATCCTACAAGAAAGTATAGATACATATACATAAACTGAGATCTATGTCAAATGATACATGAATCGTGGTATGGATGCAACCATCGAGAGAATGATTATGTAAATGGATCCAGGTATGGGCACAACCATCCGTCAAAGAGGATCATAATGAAACCAAGGTATGGTCATAGCCATCCAACAATGAGAAGGATCACATATAATAACTCACAACTTCGTCGCAGCCATCCATCTTATAGAGACATGCATATCATCATAACCATGTCACATCACTTCACAACATGGACTTTTGTGATCTGGGTCCAGGGTCTTGCGCTCCAACACGACCCGATCAAAGTACAGATCCGAGCATGCAAATAGATGTGTTGACATCAAACATGCCAGAAAGTCACTTGATTACTAGTCAATGATGCAAATTGTTAACAAGTGCGAGAGAAACCACCAATAATGAAAATGGTCCTCAAGGTACCATCAACACAATTCACGAAATGTGAATAAAGGAACTGAGGTCGAATCCTCGCGAAATCACTTGATCGAAAGGCAATGATGTGAACTTGTCAGCAAGTGCGAAGAACTTGCTATTAGGGCATGCAAGCTCTAAGGTATTGGAAGGGAGTCTCTTATTCAATTTCCTGGATAATGAGTCAAAGTCGATGGGAAACGAGCGTGTCGAAGGAGGTACATAATGAATCCCACATCATCGACGCGAGATGAGAGGATGCAAAATGATTTTGGATGATACAAAGAATCAGAGGTAATTGTAACTGTAGAAGGACAACTCTTGAACATATCGACGACACAACTGGAAGTTTGGCAGCTTTTGGATCCATGGTATCAGTGGTCATGATGACATGGCATAGATCAAATGGAAGGCAAAATGAACAACCCAAAACCTAGGAAGGTCAATAACGCAAAGGAGGATGTCCCAACTCGACACGAAGCAAAGAGTGTGATGTTCAAGAGTGAGCTGCCAACATGAATAATAGAATTCCAAATTTTCCCCCACCATTTTTGGCAAGTATCCCAATTATTTTTTAATTGCAAGCTTGAAGGGGAAAGAATATGCTTGCATTGTAAGTTCATCCTTCAGATGAATTCAACATTGTAAGTTTAACGAGCCCTAGGAAGGAGAAGCTCATGTTCATCATGGCGATGAATCCAATGTTGTTTAATAGTTTAACGAGTCCAACAAAGGTGTAAATCAGTATCTTTTTAATGGCTAGAGAGTGTGAAAAAGACACGTAAGAGAAAACTCCACTTGGTACCTTTTCATACATTGGTGTCTCTCGAGCCCGAAAAGGTAGAAAACAATACTTGAGAGAATCACTTGATCATTACTATCAAGGAGTACCTTTTTCGTAAATAGTGCCTCCCACCGTGAAAAATGTGTACACTAATACTGGGAACATGACGTTTCTCATCCGTTAATGAGTTCGAAACAACAAGGGCTCAACCATCTTTTTGCTTTTAAAGGGTCGTAAAAGAGCTGAAAGCGGGCTGCCCATTTTTATTCTCTTTAACAAGTCAGGGAAGAAATACTCAAAAATATTTTCATATGAGTTTAACGAGTCAAGAAAAGAGTTGAAATGTGACTCACCATCATCGTCGAATGTCTATCACCTGTCGCTGCACAAGTAAAGTAAAGTGTATTATCAAGTCCTTGAGGAATAATAGGTCAAAATATATACAAAACTTGATATTTTTCATGAAAAAATGAATAAAAAGGTGAAAAGTAAATATGTTTTCACCATTTACCATTTTACCTTTGTTGTGAACACTTTTTACCCACTTTTGCCCTAGTTGTTCCGGAGCAGTTTGCGAGAGATCGGGGAGGTCAATCGATGAACCGTCAGTTCCAGGTAATAGACAAAGCCATAAGCTTCATTTTTAAGCTATTTTTTTATGCCTTTAGCCATTTTTTTGGATTTTTTTGAAAATCTTTTTTGCCCTCGGTCGGCGCAATTACCGGGCATGAAATCGCGCCAGCAGAGGGTGATTAGCAAAGCCATCGATGCCAATTGGTGCAACTGTTTCTAAAACAGGTGCGTCAGTGTCGTGGATAGGGTAAAACCCTATGTTCTCAAAAATTGATTGTTTAATCTTGAATTTTATGTGCCAAGGATGATTATTGACTTAAATTAAGGCTTTTACAGGAGAGAATCGCTGAAAATGGTGGATTGGAAGGAACAGGAACATGAAGATGTTGATACCCAAGAAATGAATGACCCAAATTGCTTGGGGGCTTTGAGGGCATGCAGGATCCTCAAATTGTTCCTTACACCAGGGATGTGGCCCCAACTCGATTTGCTTCGATGCTTGATCAACCTTTGGGACATTAATCAGGATATTTTTGTCATTGGTGACCATGAGTTGGAGTTGACAACTTTAGGTATTTACTTCATCATTGGACTGTCTCATAGAGGTGAGCCAGTGAAATTTTATGGGTCACATCTGATTGGGGCAAGCATATATTCCCTCCTTTCCCAACATTTCCCTAAGGGCCTGAAATCCAAGAGTGGGAAGATAGAGATTTCCAGTGTTCGGGATCTGACATTGAAGGTACTTCTGTTGACTATCAATAGAGTGGTGAGGTCCCAAGTGGAACATGAGACTAACAAGTCAAATTTCCTTTATGCTATTGACTGCACAAATCCTACGATCTTCAACTAGGCTGAGGCCATGAAGATGAAAATCAAGCACCAATTGTCCAAGGCCAAGGCGAGGAATCTGAAGAAATTTGGCTTCGGATTTGTATGTGCAACCCTTTTCCTGGAACGAGTGCCACTGTTCCAGTATTAGCTGACCAAGGTGGATCCTCCCACACCACATAATCCGCGAATAACATGTTGGAGTTGTTTGATGCTTAGGATCACTGGGCTCAGCATATGTTGCACCAACTTACATATTTTTCATGGCTATAATGATAGAAGATAAACGTGGAGGACTGGCCATACAACGACACTGATTTTCATGGAGATCCAGATATGCCCTTACCAGATGGAGAGGACTTCGATGATGAAGGTAAAAAATCAAATTTTTAATTTTGGGATTTTTAATTGTTTTTGGTATATGCATGCTTATAACATTTCTCTTGTTTTTGCAGATGTTGGACTAGAGAAGCTAGCCGGGATGTCCCCAATAGTCAGGCACATGTCGCATCTTATCGATGTTGATGCCCCTTATCAGGAAGGGAGCGACAACGAGGAGGAGATCGCGAGGAACCTTGAGGGTTAACTCATGGTATCTTGGAGTATGCTTGGATAGGAGACATTTCCCGTCGGTACTAGAGACACATGGTGGGGGTCTTATATTGGATCTGGTGTTTGCTGAGTCGTGTTGCACGAGCTGTCTTGTGCTACCATGACCACCATGCTGATTAGTTTCTAGGTCCAACACTTACATATTTTTTTAGGTCCACCATGCCACGGATGTATGAGGTCTGCGAGCCGCTGACACACATATTATTTTTTGGGGTTCTAATGTATCAAACATTCTCACCATATATATGTTGTATTTCCCTATCTATTATGGTACAAATGATTTGTCTTATCTTTTACATGTTTTGCAAATGTCTATCCAACACGTAATTAGCTAATGCATCTATCAATGTATTCACGTGTCTATGAATATGATGATATGTAATATAATCAAAATTCGTTTCCAATACACAGATATGGAGATACATTCTCAATATTTGAGGGCTCCTGATGGAATATTGCCCATTGAGTTGAAGGATGACAAGCTGTGAATCCAGGTTGACAACCAATCCTCTGATGCCCAGAGCAATGGCTTCTGACAACAGTTTGATGACCACACTATATTTAGCAATTTTGTTTGTTGTGCAACCTAGGCAGATACCTTGAAGGTCAATCAATTTACCAATAGGGTCATAGATATCTCATGCCGCAAATGATAGGTTTCGGGTACTACGACAAGCACCATCAACGAAACCAACGTGGGGAGTCACAGACATCTGCAAAACAGGAAAAGCATAGTAAAATGGAAAGTTGTTTGAACACTATCACACAAAATAACATTGTACAAAAATGAATCACACTCTAATGTACACAAGTAACCATGCAAGATGACCTAAGTATAGTACTTCATGAGGGAGTCCATGCTAGGACTCGAGTAATCAATCAACACAGAAGGACACTGGAGTTTTACCATTGTCATCACAAGTAAGCATCGAATCGGCCAAATAATGGAGTAGAACTAATATAAGGCTTTTCCACCATGCCCCTTGGGTGAGGGAGGGTTACAAGTCAGATGGAAACCATATTGCAATAACAGGAAATTAGTGAAAATTTGGGGAGGGTGAAAAATTCTGAAACCATGAAGGGATAAAGGTGCCCTCAGTTGAAATATCTTGATCATGTCAGGGTAAATTGACACATCAATGAGCAGTAGAGATAAGAATTCTTCGAAAAAGGTATACATGACCACCGGGTGAGGTACGAATGAGGAAGGATGACGAGTATCGATCCATGGGGGTTCCTCGAGAGACATGACTTTAATGATACCTTCTTCAGCGAGGAAGGTCTCGGCCTTGGGATTGAGAGTATGTATTGAAATAGGTCTTCGACATAAAAGAATTAGAGGATGTAGAGTCTGAAGCTGAAACAATTTCCACGTAATTGACTTCGGCGGGACTAAGCGGCATAACCTCATCCCATGTGTCAACAATATCTAGTGTAGGTATGACCCAGGGATCAGATTTGACTGAGATCATGTTGACAGAGGCAACATGAGGAGGTGGGAGTGGAAAATTTCCATTAAGGAAAAATATTTGAAGAGACCTACCCCCACACTCTCATAGGGAGCACCAGAGTGCTTGACATATGGAACATTGCCATCCGAGGAGGAAGAGGAAAAAAAAGACAACTAATCGATGGTGACGATTTTCCCTTGATGAGGAGAGTGGATCATGTGAAACAAAGAGCAGGCCACGACATGCATGGCATGAGTCCAACTTCAGCTAAGTAGAAGATTGTAATTAAGATTGGCATCGACAATTTCTACTTCAACTTGCACTGTCTTGCATTCTAGGGTGATGGCAAGGTTAGGTAAGACACCAAAGGGTCGCCAATCATGCCCATCAAAAGCTTCCAAAGTGTTCAGAGACTAGTTCAGTGCAGGGGAACCAATAGCCTTCCAGCATGTAGTTGACATGATGAAGGTGGAAGCACCTTCATCAATGACAGTGCAGTGGATGGTCTTCTTCTCATTGATGATTACCTGAATGAGAAACGCAATCTAATGAGGGAGCCATGGAACATCATTCTCCAAATCGAAACATATCAAATTGGAATCAGTGGGATCAATGCCCCCAATAGCTGACAAAAAATATTTCTGCTACGATGGAAAGATTTGGAGTACCTCAAGAGCCGACATGGCTGACGGTGCCTGAGCCAAATCCTCAACAATAATGTAGTGCTGAGTGGCTCGGGCATTGGGATTATATGAGGATTTTCGCAACACACCTCGAGAGGGTGGCTACATACTAGAATCAGGGTTAGGGTGCTCAATTTATACATGGCCAAAACTCGGGGTAGAAGAAGAAGGTGCAACTTCTTTCTCTTTCCCGGCTGTTGAATTTGGAGTTTGATGGTCTTTCGATTGAGTAGCCACATTAATAGGTGTGCTCATCATGAACACTTGAGATCTAGAGGAAGAATATTGGGGTTGGTCTACCATTTGGGTCTGTTGAGATGGAAATGGCTCTTTTAGGACAGTAGGGGTCCCTTTGAGCAGGCGAATAACTTTGGATCGTTGAGGACAATACTTAGTGTAGTGATCCTCCTTGCAAATGAGGCAGGGATACTTAGGTTTCCATTGGAAAGATTCACTAATAGATGATTTGGGAGAACCCTGTTTCGGGGCATGAAATTTAGATTTTCCTTTGCCTTCCTTTTTTCCTTTCAAGGATTTGTCCGCTGCGGTAGACTGGACAATGTGGACCTCTGAGGTTTTACTAGGTCCAGGTGGATTCTGAGATGAAATATTAGGAGCAGCATACGAGGCTGACTTTTGTTTGGAAGAAGTTTTAGCAGGGGTCTCGGATACTAAACCAATAACTCTATCAATAGGAGGAAACACTAGTGGCTTTTATGCTGTGGGATTGGATGATGGTCACGGAGCATTTGGTAATAACTCATATAAAGTGCCAGACTGAGAGTAAACTAGATCCAAGTACTGGGCATGAGTGATGGCCTGATCTTTAGTAACACGTTCACCCATAGCTATATCATGAGCAATTGGGCTATAAATGATTTGGTAAACCATTCAGTGAGCAACTAATCAACAATCTTGAATTTGATCAGGTGACGCCTACGTCTCCATTCATGGATGTGATCAGAGATGTGTGTCACAATATCTTGCTTAAGTGATGTGAGCAAATATGTGCCAGTATCATAGTGAACCGACAACTAAAAATGTGTGAGGAAAGCCATGGCTAACAAGTTAAAGTCATGGTAAGTGCTTCGAGGTAGCTCGATGTATCATTTCACTGTAGCACCCATGAGGGTTCATTGGAAAAGACGAATATGAATGGAATCATCCACGTGTGAGTTTGACGAGAACCAGAGGTGATATGTCATGACATGGGCCTGAGGATCTTCTTTGGCTTTTCCATCAAACGTTAGGCAATCACTTGGTATCTTGGATGGCACCGGAGGCCAGTATGACGAATGAAGGATCAGATTATTCGTAAGGCGTGATACATCCGGCAACCCGAGCGTAGCCAAGAAAGGTAATTGAGTGTTAAAAGGCATGAGAGGTCAATAATTAGGCCCATAGGGAGGAGCCCGCCCCTGCTGGTAAGGATTTTGGCCCCACAGTGGGGGATTTGGGCCATATGGCATCTGAGGCTACCTCTATTGTAGATTACCTTGACCATAGGGAGGATTTTGACCTTGAATACCTTGAAACTGTCTAGGCATGGTTGTTGATAGGCAATGTAAGGGTTAAAAGGCTGTTGAGCCTGTTGACCTTGGACATACGGACATGGAACCTGTTGTCCTGGAACATAGGGCGGATGAACTTGTTGTCCCTAAACAAGAGGATTCTGGACCTCCAGTCCTTCGGCATAAGGTTGATATACTTGTTGCCCTTGGACGTAGGGGTTTTGTACCTAGTGCCCTTGGCTGGCAGGATTTTGAACCTGTTGACCTAGGACATGAGGGTTTTGGATCTGTTGCTACAGGACTTGACCTTGAACCTGCCCCTGCAAGGGTTGACCTTTGTTGGTATGTATATAAGGGTTGTTGTTGCCTTGGTTGGTTTTGCTGTTGCAAGGGTTGACCTTAAAGTTGCAAAATTTGTCCCTGGGGTTAGAGAGGTTGGCCTTGCGAACGTATGGGTTGAGAGGTGTGTGGAGCATATTGCATCTGTTGTTGTGCGGCTTGCTGCAACTTTCGTAAGTATTGAACTTGTGATTGTTGTAGGTGACCTTGATGTGGGATAATTTTCCCTTGTTTTTGCATGGAGAGCCCTTGCTTCAGCAAAGGTTTCCCTTGTGGTAACAGAGGTTGCCTTGGTTGTTGTAAAGATTATCCTTGTTGCTGCAAGGGTACTTGAATAGTGCTCGGGAAATTACAGAACTAAATTTGACCGTAGCCAGGCTGGATGTACTGCTCAAATTGGATGGTGGATGGTGTAAGGTTGATTAACCAATCCTAGAGAACCATATGGAACATAAGGATCTTGGTATTGGACCTAAGCCCCATAGGGCCACTAATACTGAAGATTTCTCGATCCAGATAGATTATTAAGGTTGTAAATAATACAAGAAGAGGGTTGTTTTATGCCAAGAATGTGAGCTTGTGAGCCACTCACATTAGTGGCACCTAAACCATAGAAACATTCAGGTTCTACCCCCTAAGCAGTGGCACAATCTGGCCTTTGATTAACGAGACAAAGGAACTGACAAAGACAATTTTCGAAATTGTCGGTTGTGACTGACGTGTGACTGGGATTGATGATACAAGAGTATTCAGAATAGTGGGTTGCACCGGGACTGAAGTAATAGCCTATTGGTAAATCGTGTTTGTGACGAACGAACCTGACGTAGGCCTGATGCTCGATGCCCATATAGGACTATGGTAAAGTGATGAGGCACTAGGTGTGCCTAAAACCAAGTGCCCTGTTATCTCAAAATCAAGCCTGATAGGCTGCTGGTCAGGATGACTCTAAGTAACTATTTCAAACCAAGCTTTTGACTAAGGCTTAGCCTCCTTAGCCTGAGAGGGCTCTTTCAAAAGGATTAATGATTTTGATTAATGATAAGATGGCTAACTCTTGTGATGTAACAACATAGAAAAATATAGTGGCTGGATAAACATTTTATAAATTCCCCTTGGGCTTATGGAGTCAATCAAGATTCTGTAAACAATGACACTACCTTTGCATAGAATTCAGGGCACTTAGCATTTAAATGTTTAGAATACAACTTACATAAAACCACAGTTCACACATGCATACAGGAAGTCAGAGCACAATCAGTGAATTATGAGTGATTATGCATCCATGCAACTAAAAAAAGACATTAAGGGAAGAACAAAACACATATTCTGAACATGACAAATCCTTTATGAATCCTGAGAAGAAAAGTAGATGCTTTGTATTACTGAAAATGGTCTTTACATAAGCTAAAACAGTACTTTTGCGGTCAAAATTTTCCAACCCTCATTACATTGATGTCTCAGCTATATATAATCCTTATTCTAACTAATTCGAGTTTCCTCCTCCAGCATGAGGGGAATTATAATAACTCGATCCTTATCTCTAAAGACGCCTATTAACTATTTAACTGTCTACTAAATACAAATAAACTGCTGACTGTAATTTTTAAAAAGTCCTAAATCAATTATGACTCTAACTCTATCTTCGTGCCATAATGGCTATTCCTCGTTCTTTGACACCTGGTTCTATTTAGATTTGGCTGAGTTGGATATTAAATATGCCATATTAGCCTTTAAACACTGGATCCCTATCTATCCGTGGTATTAGGAAATGTCCCCTGCTTCTCGGCTTCTTTTTTCCATAATTTGCTCGAACATGAACAACACCTTTCTGAGCCTTTAATAACCCAAAGAATGAAACGTGGCCACGTTTTAGATATGTTGTAGGCTGTGGTGATGGACAGGTGTCCCTTTTTCAAAAACCCCCACTCATAAAATCAACTGTCTGTCTGCGTTTAAAAAAACCATCATCTACAACAGTTTCGTAGCGCGCTACGAAACTGTTGTTTTATTTAAAACAGTTTGCTTTTTTTTAAACCCGAGAGCTTATATCATCCAATCATCGGTTGCCAAAAACTCCCTTTGATGCTTCACATGTGTAGCAAGGATTAAAACATCTTCAAAACACTAAGATTAAGCAAAATTAACAAAAGTTTGAGACAAAACCCTTTCCTGAACAGTGAATTCATTTATTAGGTAACCGGCTTAGCTCTGCCTTCAGGTCTTCAGCGGCTTTCTTTAATTGGTTAATTTCTTCCTCAGCTGCTTCTATTTGGCTTTTCATGGCTGCCACATAATCTCCTTGAGATGTGATGGCTGCTTTACTTTTGCTGTTCTTTTGCTGAGGTCGTGTTCCTTTCCCTGTTTCCTCTGTCCTGGGCAGTGCTTCCTGTACCTACTGGAAATTTCTAGTCATAGGTCTTCTTGGTTTAAAAACAAATTCCTGGGCTGGCTCATCAAACTTAAGCCTTTTTGAGGTCTTGGTTTTCTTAACCTTTACCTGTGGTGACTGTGTCAAATCAATCTCAATTGGTTTGGACTGTTCTAACTCAATAGCCTGTAATAGATCATTTAGGCTTGCCTTAGACACAGGGCTTGCCTTAGACACAGGGCTTTCCTCGACAGCTATAGCTTTGCCTTTTTCTTTATTAATCTGGCTTCTTGTCCTCACCCTTGAGACTGCTTCAGGTTTACTTGCTTGAGGTACAGTCTTTTTACCCTGAGTCTTCTCCTTTGTTGATTTCTGAGGCTGTTCTTGAATGACTAACGGCTTCACTGGTTTTGGTAGCTGTGGCTTGGTTTTCTTTTTGGCTCTTGCTTCTCTTTGAAGCTCAGCTATTGTAAACTCTCTGGCTGGTTGAGGAGTAAGACCAGTCTTACTTTGGAATCCAGCCATGAAGATAAAAGAATTCCAGTCTTTGCCTATCTTCTGGAGGCTATCT